>JAIPRM010003296.1:0-26604 GCA_025469315.1 Stegophylla sp. TES_Ste_2020 | reverse complement strand
AGATGGAATATTCAATGAATAATAGAATCTCTATCGAGGGATGTGAGAAGTGACATTAGATCTAGTGGTACGTGATAGAATATGGAAAATTTGTTTATATATAAGAATTCAGGACAATCAACATTATTTTTAAGTACTCCGTATAAAAAGTTTAAATCAAATTATGTTCTTGAAGTTTTTAATTTGAAGCACTCTAGGGACATTGCAATTAAAATAAAGGCACCGTAAAAATGCATGTTGAACACTTTTTATTAGCTATATTATTATTAGCTCGTGTACTAATACAGAATAAATAAACTAACTTTTTTTGATGCGTCAAACATCATTGAAAATTATTATGAATTCAAATTAATTTTGTCAGAAAAGAAAAGAATTGGTATATATTGGAGCCTTTAAGTATAGATTTATTGGATATAGAAAAAAAGACGTATTATTAAAAAGTCGAGGCACGGAAAATAATAATTGTACAGGTATACTTTACTCTGGGCCATATAATAACAAAATAACTCAATCAAATGGGTAACATATAATTTAAGAAATTCATTAGATGAATGAGAAAGGCAAGTATTACGCGAAAATTGTAAAAGACATAATGAAGCGTCACTGTTAACTCAATGTATAAAATAAATCTGGACCGAACTCTTAAATAATTTTTAATTATCTTCAATTGTTCAAAAAGGTTTTTAAACAGTTAGAAAGTCTATGTATGACATACGACGGCACATAATTTTCACCCAGGGTCACCCACTCACCCCTCACCCGAAAATAAACACTGAATTTAGCTATTTAAAAAATAACGTTTTATTGCGCTTTTGTAAACTGTAAGGGAAAACATTGGTCTAAAATTTGTATTAATATCCCCCCTCTTCTAATGGCTAGTGTCTAAAAAATAAATCCGCTATCGATATGCTGTCATTCGGCAGAAGTATTTCGTTTTACCATTAAGTCCAAATAGTATTGTGTTGATTTTGCAGAAAATTACTTTTTGAAAATCCCCTTTTTAATCCAAAAAAAGGTAATTCTAATTGTTTAAATATTATCAAGTCTAAATACTGACATGGCAAAATGAACTGTAACATCTACCAAGATTAAAAATTTGGAAAATTGATTTTTATAACAACCTATTGAATACTTTCCATGTTCACTATTTAATCATACTTAATTGGCAAAATAAAGTATTGTGATAATCAAAAGTGATTAAAATTGCAGTAAAAAATTTAGTATTTAGTAAAGGTGAACCGATATGATTTTTTTCTGATAATAACTTATAAACCGATATTTGTAACTGATATCCGATCCGATATTAAAAATCAAAAACCCGTGTGCTGATATTGATATATCGGTAGAAAACTCATGAAATTAGAAATTTTTTTTCATAACTCAAAAATACTAGATATTTTTTCTTCAAAAATATCGGGTCAAATATTGGTTTTAAAAAAACAAACCTATATCCGATATTCCGATATCCTTAATATTGATCGATACTCAATATCGGCTCGATCCGATACTCATCTCTAGTATTTAGTATTTTCTGTACACATAATATACTAGTATTCTCTATTTTTGTTTTTTTATTTATTTATTTTATTAAAAACTCAAAGATCATATATCTGATTCTCTAATGTTATTTTTGATATATTTTATTATAATTTGATAAAAAAATCACATTTTTTATAAATTAGTTTTTACTCTTACCATTATTTATTTATCCTAACTTAGGATGTAATTTTAATTGAATAATTGAATATTATAATTATAATATTAGTTAATTACTTCTGAAATAAGAAGTAAATAATCAATTAATATGAAATTAGTAATAAAGTATTAATTTGAAATAATTAATGATATTATACTTACCTAACCAAAGTTTGGAGCAATGTCATTGAGTTCTATATAGAAGAACACCGTTGTAAATTTACAATTATTACATTGAATTATAAAATAATTATAAAATGTATTCAACGATAACTTTGATGTTCAGACTATTGACATATAGGCGGATACTGTTTATTTTAGTAGTAATACCTACCGGTCACTTGATAAATACTTAGTATGCTAGTGAGCTTTTCCCCAAATGAACTCATTAAATATTTAAGCAGTAACTGCGAGATACATATTGCTATATATCTTCTAAGATATAAATTATATAACATTTACTGATTTCCAACCTAGCTATAATATAATATATAATGATATAAAATGGTCCAATAAATAATAGTCTCCTATAATCTCATTTTTTAAAAATTTAAAATTCTTGTCAATAACTTTGGCAGGTGATTATAAAAGTTTAAATTATTATTGGTTTTAATAAAAATTCAGGTTTTCATAAACAATTTTGACTAAAATTTCAGAATTTTTTTCTTATATGCTTGGATCAGATGTACTTTATGTTTTCTTATCTATAAATTTACTTGTAGAGTATTCTGAACGAAGTAAAGAAGCTAGTGTTTTTACAATGATGTTTATTTTTTTTTTCTGTGAACACTTTTTCGTATGGGTCTACTTATCCAGTAGTTTCGATCAGTAACTTTTTGAAACTCGATTTTCCTCTAGTTGGTACTTTAAAGAGGTCATTTTTTGAATTTCTCAATTCTTCAATTTTTATTTATTTTTTTTTGAAAAAACTACCCAAAATTTGACAAAAAAGACTTGGAAACCATAATTTTTTGATCGAAATTTTATAAAGATTTTGGTGAAAATTTTAAACATGTGAAAAAAAAATTCTGGACAATTTCCTAACATTTTTTTTCTCATTGAAAATTTTTTCCTTTTTTTATTAAATAAAAAAAAAAGTAAAATAAAGTAAAGTAAAATAAAGACCGACTTTTTTGTACATACAATCCAAATATCACTGTTTATGAATATCGAAAATTAATAATTTAGCATAATTAGACTATATTAATGTAAGAAAAATGTTAATACGCCATAGAAGTGTCGATATTTATTGTTATTAGTCGACAATATGAGACCATAATATGGATACGTCAAATGACTACCACGACAAGAGTTTTTGACCGATAAAAGTGATTGGATATTAGGCACTTGTCATGATTCACTCAGTCATTCACCTCTGTAGTATTTTTTTTTTCAATTTTGAACTTGATAACATTGAATAATAATTAGGGCGCATACAAGTAAGGATTCCTAATGTACCTGTATAGTTTTTCGAGTAATTTCTCGTTTTGTTTTTTATTTCGATCCATTTTTTTTTTATAAAAGAAATCCCGGGACTAAATGAGAAAAACAAAAATATATCACTTTAATAATTTATTAGAATATTGAACAAAGATAATCATTTATGCTAATAAACGAATAATACGTATTAAGAATAATATATTCATAATTACTCGTATATGAACAACTTTGTATAATAACAAGTATAGTAGATTTGGGTCAAAATCGTTAATTAAATTTTTTTATGTATATCGTTGGAGGTTGTTTAAATTAAAGTTTCGGCATCTGATTTATTGAATTCATTCCTCGAAACGTGTAATGCAGGTTTTTGGCGACCAATCATTGGAAAACCTACCGTACCTAATGCTGGTTCCATGCAATAATGACGATTGGAACAGACTTCTTTTGTTTTTAGAAAAAAAAAAATACTGAAGATTTTAGATAATGCAGTTTTTTGGTATAGTTGCGTGCCAGGTATCGAAGAATTTTTTTTATGTAGACGAGAAAACTTGTTTGCGTGATATTTGACACGTTTCTTGTCCTTAAAGGTATTTCATGTTATATAGACATTCGAGGTACCTATTTGATTCAATAATAATAACTTTTTGATTTAATGGTAGATTTTATTAAACCACTCACTATTCATTAGTTAAGCACAATAAATTAATTATAAAATATATTTAAAATTCTGAACAAAGTAAAAAAATTAGTGTTTTTACAATGGTGTTTATTTTTTTTCTGTAAACTCTTTTTCGTATAGAAATACTTGTCTAAAATTCTCGATCACCAATTTTTCGAAACCAATTTCGCCTCTAGTTAACATAAAATAACCTCTAATGAGGTTATTATTTTAATTACTCAATTCTTCGATTTTTTTTTTTTTTTTTTTTTTTTTTTTAGGGAGGGACTACTTAAATATTTAAAAAAAAATGACTCGAAAACCATAATCTTTTGTTCCAAACTTTATGAAAATTTAAACATAGATAGACAATAATATGAGAAACATTTTGGCTCAAGAAATTTTTGAAAACGTGAAAAAATAATATTGTACGTTTTTTCAACACTTTTTTTTTTCATTAATTTTTTCCCATTTTCTTTATTTATTAGATTAAAAAAAAAGTAAAGTTAATCAAAAAAAGTAATATAAAGTAAAGTTAAATGTAGACAATAAAGCCGGACATTACATACGGACATTCTTCACTCTTCGGGTTAGATACTCTTGGTGAATGTGTTGAATATAACGACTTCTACTGTTTTTTATATTATTAATTTCGTTCAGAATCGTCTTATTGAAGAAATGATTTCTCGTGTCCTTAAAATTCTCCAAACCCACCAATTATTCATGTTCATGGTGTGAAGTATGTCCGGATTTCAGGTATACAGAATCCTGGAAAATAACTCGTTTTTTATACGTTTTTAACTTATACGGTTAAAGTACATTTTTGTTTTGTTATTTTGAGTCACAAATTGAATATAGTGTTATTCATGTATATATTTTGTATGCTAACAGCTCTAAAAAAATCTAGAACATTGTTTTTATTTTTTTGAAAAGTATGACTTGCTTGAAACTGATCATTTTTACTTAAAATAATGGTCTTTTCAATCAAAACTATTTAAATATTTTAATTAAAACGTATTCATTTTTTTCCTTTCCCAAAGTATTTCTCATATGATTTTTCTACTCATTGTCATATGTTCTTAAATATATTTTTATAAGCGTTTAAAATTAGAATTACAGTTCAAAAGACTGTTACTCTAAATAATGGCACATATATATTATAACATATTTTATAATGATATTACTCATTATATATAAGACAAAATATATTTGCATATTTATTAAAGTCAGTTGAGTCTATTTTCGATTATAAGATCTATACATTTTAAAACACGACAAAATCATATTAAGAATAACAAAATTAACATCAATAACTATAATTACTAATTTGAATGGTTGAATATATTCAATATAAAATCGAAAATTATTTTATAGTATAATTAACTGAAGCTCCGTTCAGAATCGTTTAATTGAACAAGTGCTCTATCATTTCACAACAATTTGTGGACATATATTATCATTTTAATTTTTTTCTATTAATATTGAAATTGAGTATACGTTTATTGTCTATGTATACAATTTTACATTTCTTAAATCGATAAACAGAAACGGTAAGTTATAGAGGAGGGGGGAGCACAAATTATTTGGTCGAGGACGAAATTTACCTTGACTTATAAATTATGTATATCATTTACATTTACAACTATTTGTCATTGCCGACAATCAGGGCTTTTTATTTAGCGAGCGTTCGTTAGTACTTATAATCAGTTCGTTAATCATAAATATAATTATTTTTATATAGATTTCGGTGGATTAATATTCAATATAAAAAATTAATATTTATGATACTAAACAATATACAGGTGAGGCGGTATCTCTCGTTTAAAGTTTTTTTACCGCAGTAGTCGAAGTGAAATTTGAATACTACGTAAATGTAATTATTAATTTATCGAAAAAAAAAAACAAAGATAAAAAAGTTTTCTGGAAATTACAATGTGCACAGATGAAAAAACTTGTTTGAAACCAAATGGGTGAACGAAAACGTACATTTTCTTTGGTCAAATCAATGTAAAGACAATAATGTTCGAGTAACGCGTCAAAAGCTGTTTCAAATCGAATAATATTGTCATTTCTATTCCGTTGAAACGTATTTTTCGTACAGAATATCCTCTCAGATTAAATTGTAAATCTGCCACTGACGCCCCTAAAAAGGTATAGTTACTCGAGTTCAGCAATCTTTTAACCACTTTAAATTGAGTTACCATGAAATATAATTAATTTAGCTAAGTTAAAGTCAGATTAATATATAAAACGAACTTGAGTAAACTAAATTAAATTTCAAATAAGTAGGTAATGCACATATTTTTGGGCTGTATCCGAGTTGGGTCCGAAAATAAAATAAGTTTTAAATTTTGCCCGAATTGGGTCCGGACGTATAAAATGATGTCTTCGAATTGGGTCCGATTATCAATTCAACCATTAACTATTAACAATCAGTCGACGAACGATTGTAAATCATGAAAATAATAAATCTAAAAATTAGAAAAAAGAATCATTTTTTACCATACCTGTAATAATTAAATGTTTAAAATGTTCAGATTTGTAACCCAATTGGTACAGTATGATTTTTAACACTGGATCCAATTAACACATCATTGTTTATAATACAGGATCCAACTAGTACAGTATACAATTTTAATCTTGGACCCAACTAGTATATGTGATCGGATACTTGAGATCTTTTTGAAAAACTCACATGTTCATTTCGGTTGAAAATTTCTTGTACTTTTATTACACAATAGTTACCAATAATACATCAGCTATTAATTAGTAAATTTACGACCGAGCTACTCATTAAAATTTAACAATTTCTAAAAATTACGTTCATAAAATACCCAATACAACAAAATTATATAGTATACCCTAAACGAAATAATCTAAGCGCATTATCAATTCCATCTAGATGTGTGAATGCTGTTAGCAGTGTGAATTAGTGTGTGCGTTGAACCAGTTTTCTTTAATGTACGTTGAAGTATGTAATTTTAAGTAAAACTAATGAATTCCGTCAAAATGTTAACATTAAACGGCTAAGAGCAAATAATTTGACTTACGATTTTCGAGATTTTTTAGATCAATTAGACATATATGTGAATGAATGCATATTAAATTTCCATGTCTTAATATCGAGAATTAAAAATTTTATAAAATAAAAACTTACAAAAAACGAGAAATTCCCAATTTTTTCAAAATTCTTTACTTAACTCAAAATTAATCAAATGTTTTTGAAATTTTTATGAAGTGTTCTCGTTACCATTTTTAGTAGTTGGTGAAAGTTTAACGTATTTCCTACATTATTTTTGAAG
Source organism: Stegophylla sp. TES_Ste_2020 (assembly GCA_025469315.1). Taxonomy (NCBI): domain Eukaryota; kingdom Metazoa; phylum Arthropoda; class Insecta; order Hemiptera; family Aphididae; genus Stegophylla; species Stegophylla sp. TES_Ste_2020. Next base: position 19,509 of record JAIPRM010003296.1, on the reverse strand, counting down.
TAATGTTTAAAAAAATAATACTTTAATTTTATGAAAATTCTGGTAGAATATCAATTTTTATCAATTTTCCGGTAGTTTTTCATTACGCATAGAAAAAGTATTGAGAAATTTGAAAAATGATCTTAATAAAGTACTATTTAGGTGTGATTTTGGATTTTTAAATTTATTGATCAAAACTGTTGGACATGTATTTAAGTATTTCTATATGGAAAAGTGTTTACAGAAAAATAAAAAATAAAAAATAAATATCATTGTGAAATTATAAGCTTCTTTGCTCTGCTTAGAATCTAAAAAATAACGTAATTATAAGTTGATTTTTATATGATTAAACTTGTATGCGATTTTTCAACCTAAAACAATGAATTGAATGTATTAATTTTTAAGTAATAATTATGAAAATAAATCTGCCATTGTTCGTCATTTGAACTGTAATGCTAAAATTTGAATATTTGTTAAAAATTATTTAGAGGTAAACTTTCATGAAAATTATGTCTCGTGTAGAAAATTGTATAAAAAACAATTGAGGAATCTTTTATTGAATTAGTAAAAAAAAATATTAGACTATTTTAAATTTCAAAAGTTATGTTTTCATTGAAAAAAAAATGCTTATTATACGAACAATTGACCAGTTTCACACAAATTCTAACTTTAAAGATTATAAAATCATTGGTTGAATTTCGATTTTAGAGATTTTTCAAGTAAGACAGACGTGTTTGTTAATGAAGTCGTGTTAAATTTTCAGCTAATAATATCAAAAATTAAATATTTTATAATACAATTTTTATTAGATCAAAAAGTATGATAAAGTATATTAAACGATATGATAAAGTATATTAAAAGTATGATAAAAAAAAATGAAATAAAATAACATATTAGCAGGTAAAATTTGATTTTTAATTTCCAGAATTGAATATACAAAATAAAATAATAACCTGAAAAATGCTTCATGAATTAAATTAATTTTCTTTTAAAATATTCATATAATATTATATATATATATATATATATATATATATATATCTGAAAATCCTAAATAAAAATTAAAACAACGTTAAGTAACTAATTAAAAGTATTTTAATTAAAATTATTTAGGCATAACTTAGTTCATGCCTTAAAAATTGTTGTATTGGATCACTTGATATTTTAAAATTATTTTCAAAGTTTAATGATCGCAAATTATTAACCATTAGCAAATTTTTATATTTTAAAAAACGAGTACGTTATTTCTTATATTTTTTTTTCGTATTTGTTAAATTCATGAAAACGAATTTAAAAAACGAGGTAAGTACATTAGGGTGACCATATTTAAGAAAATAAAATACAGCACAATAATATTTTTAAATAAATAAATATGTTTTTGAATCGTGATAAAAGTATAATTTTTAAACTACCTACTATAGATTAAATTTAAAGATTTGAACACATAAAAACATTATTTTGAAAAACATAAAATAACATAATGAAATTAAATTGATAGTTTTTAAAATTTCTTCAAATCCTTTATTTCATGCATATTGTATACTTTACATTCTAAAATAAACTTGTTAATTCATTTTACGATTATAATATTGATCCTATGGTATCCAAAAGATTTCTAGATTCTTATATTATTTTATTCAATAATTTCATTTCAAAAGTTTTAAATCAACAATAAGTCAAAAAACGGGATTAATATGGGACAGACTTGAAATTACGGGACAAAAAGCGTCCTGAGAGATGTTTGTTAGGACAACAGGACACAGAGCCGAAATAAAGGACAATCCTGTATAAAACAGGACGTATGGTCACCCTAAGGTACACTTATACATTAATACTTTATGAAAACTCTCAAAATGAATGAATTTCTTTTTTAGTACCGAATTTCAAATTTTATCATCAAATATGCTCTAAAAGTCTAAAAATTGTAAAATTAAGAAATATGCTCTTAAAACTACAAAATCACCAAATAATATGCACTATAAACTACTTTTAATATTTATTTCGTAGCATTATGAAATTAATTTTTAGATTACCTAGAAATAAACCTAATTGCTCACAAAAAAAAAAAAAAAAATGCAAATGCAACAACATCCGACCTCTATTTATCACATACCACGCGACTCTCGTTATTTTGAGTTTCATAATGATAGGCTATACGAGAGTCATAACGAATCCGATTATTTTCAATTGACATCTTCTTAAACGTTGTGAATTCCGAATCGGGTAAAAAGCGTTTCGTACAAAAGATTCACCACGTTCATCCGGAATTTCTAATTCACCACCCCGTGCACGCGCCTATATATATATATATATATACGTAATGCCTGCCCATAAATAATACGCCTCAGCACTATCGTTCTGTGGATTTGACGTCGATATTATTATAAACTCGACTGACAAAATAATAAAAACAACAACAATACATTGTTACAACGTTATTTGATTGTTGAAATTAAAGCGTTTCGCATTGTAGCGGAAACGTATTATTATTATTTTTTCTTTTAAGTAAAATACCGAAACGGTTTTCCACAATAGAAGTTTACGTTTTTAGCTTATTATTTCGGCTCGGTAGCGCGGATACGCCAATGGCCGTCAAATCGATATTTATAATAATAACAATAATAATAATAATAATAATAATACGTCGCACGAGACTCGAAGAATTGATTTTATTTTGTATTGCTGTAGCTGATAGTATCGCACAATTAGTGCACGTAAACAGTGCTGGAAATCGGTTAAACGATAGAAGCAAGTCTCACAAATATAACTTTGATAAAGAGCGACCCCGAGAAAATACATAGTGATGTATTTTTATTATCGAATTTAAAAAAAAGAGTTATAAAAAGGAATTGAAATCGGTGATTTGCTGAATCAGTCCATCACATTTCATAAGTGCAGCAACTATTGGAAGTACCTCAAAGCAGAAGAAAAATGCATAAAGAACCAAAAGTCTAATTTTAAATTTTGCGACATATTTAGATAAAAAAAGTACAAAAAATTCCCTTATTCTCATTTTCTAGGTTTTATATTATTTTTCAATTCTTCAGTTCAAAATTATGAATACTCTAGAGCAGACACAAATCGTTACTCAGGTATATTTGGTAGTATTACGTGGAAAATGTTTGAAGAAAAAATCAGTGGAAAAAGAAAATTTACAAAAAAAAAAAAAAACTTGAAAAATATTTGTTTTAATAGTCCTATAAGTCAGACTTGCGTTATAGAAAAAAAAAGAAACAATTAAATACGTAACTGTGTGTATACACTATCCCTTAGAAATTAAATTCTCTCAAAAATATTTGTAATTGATTTGTTTTCAAACGCTAAAAACGATATAAAATACAAAAATAAATGTGTTTAAATCATTATTTTTCGAATTATATCTACTAACAAAATTATGGAAGTTTTTATTTACTTCAAATTTTTTTAAAGCATTTCATTTTATTTTCAGCGTTCTATTTTGGTAAATTATAAAATGTATGTTTATTTTTCCAAAAAATAGAAAAGAGACTACATCTCTCGCTCACTGCCCTCTTAAGTCACACCACACATAATTTTCACTGTACATATTTGCTATCCTCTGGATTACAGATTTTTCCAGTCCTAAATCTGATAAAAGACATATGTTTACAGAATTGAAAAAGTCGGAAATAATAGTAGGCTGCAGTGATGTGTTTTACATGGTTTTTTAAAAATACAATATTGAAATAATTATTGATTTTAATTTTATATTTTTAAACTTTTATTAAATTATACTTCAATTGTTTTTAAAACTGTACATGGATTCTCAAAATAATGGTAGTTATCCTTAATGTCTATCAGTTCCACTGATGTAAATTCCTAAACACCACGGGGAAAAGAATTAAGACGGACAATTTATTAAATTAATTAATTGTCACTGTTAATTCTATGAATAATTCTGAAGCAATTTTACGGGATACATTGGACTTTTACTTCTAAACTTTATTAACAAAACAGCAAAAGATATATATTTCATGAAAAATATTTAGTATTAATGTTATTTTCAAACATAAATGAGCGCAGGTCTTTTTGCAGGAAAAGCAGTGATCATTGAAATGTATCCTTACACAAAGCTAAAAACTCTATGTATTAAAACTTAATATATTTTCAATTTTCAAATTTTCTCAAAAAAGTTATGAGATTATACGATTTAATTAGATAAAACATAAAAAAAAAAAACACGTAATTCACACCTTGGGTATTCTTCGCTCCTTGAGTGGGATACTCTTGAGGGTATATTGAATTTTAAAGAAATTTTAAAAATTATAAAGTTTGTTATGATAAAAAAATATATATATTTTACTGGGCCAGTTTTATATTTTAATATTGATTGAGATAAGGAAAAAAAAAATCACGAAGAAAATTTCCAAATTTTTTTTTTTTTTATTTTCAAATTTTTTTGTGCCAAAATATTTCTCATGTTATTTTTTTAGCTACATTTAAATTTAGTAGTTTTACATTTATACTTAGAAGTTTTGTGGATTTTTTTCCAGAAGGAATCAAACAGTGCGAAAGGATTATATAAAATCTATCATACGATTTCATAATAACAATGAAAGAAGAATAATTAAATTGAAATTTCATCTGTTTCATTATTAGGAACGAAATTTTCTTTTTGATCACTTTAAGATTCTTGGATCGATATAAGGAGTTAATATCCAAGATTCAGTAACAAAGTTTTATACCATTTATTAATATTGGATTACTAAATACCAGCAAGTATCAGAATTTCATAATTTAAAGTCAATAATAAATACATTTTACTAATTGTAATTAGTCAGTTCATAATTAATACATGCAGTAATAATTTTATATTTATATAAATATGATTAGGTACATAGTATTGAAATTGATGTTTGAATTATTTTTCTTTTACCATTAAATTTAATACTAAAACTACTCATAAATGATGATTGTATCTCAATAAAATAATAACAAAATTCAACAAACTAAAAACTTATTCAAACGATGAAAAGTTATCTCTCTAATTGCCATTAAAGTTGTACGTATGGAACCAGTTCGAAATTGAGTGTTTAAATTAATTTGAACGCCAGACAAATAAATATAATGGATATATTTCATAAATTTATTACGCGTAGATTTTTAAATCGATTTTATTAAATTCAATCAATGTACACGGATAATAGTGTTAAGTAAAGTTTCTTGTGGCTCTATAAAATTATAAAAACGCCCTAAAAAGGTGAAAAAATGCTTCAATTATTATTATACATTTATACGTAGAAATTAATTATGTTTAATTTTATTATTTAATGTGTGACTATTACTAATATTTTTTTTCTTAACAGCCTTACAGTTTCCTTACTTAATAGCTACTTTATTACTCTAAGTTTTAATTAAATATATAAAAATAGAATATAAATACAAAATACTTTAGAAAAATAAATGCAAAAAATATTCAAAAATTTGATGGTGGCAGTCAATTGACAGTTTGTAGATATATATTGTTAATCTAAGAAATAATATTGAATTTCTTTTTAAATTATCCGTCCAATTATTACTTAAGTAGGTTACAGTTTTTGTATTTGATGATTTTTGAAATTTAATATTATTAAATTGGAAATGATGGCAACGCATGGTGAGGACCAAGGTCGTCCGCGTCATCTATATGCTTTTATAACAATAAAAGTGCCTTCCGTAATGCACATGAAAAACATAAAGACGGCTTCATATACGAAATAGATAAAACAATTTAAAAAAAAAAAATTACATTATTATTATTGTATATTGTGCAGTATTTCGCTTTACGTTTAAGCATGTGGGCACACGATTTCTATTATTCTCGACCGCCGCATAAAAGTATACCCGAGGAATAATAATAATATAATAATAATATTATAGCGTATGAATAACGACAACGATATTGTTTACACAGAAATAACATAACTTTAATTGAAAAACGCGTAATGTACGATTTTCGTCCTGGCGGTTACATAATAACGCGCGTTGTAGCGTGCACACAACCACGTGTATTATTCAACGTTTTTACACGCGCGTGTGTTTACAAAATTTTTTTTATTATTATTTTTTTATTGTCGTCCGTCGTTTGCATTGTCATTTTATCAATTGTACGTTTATATTATTATTATTATTATTATTATTATAAAATGCCCACCGAATAATTATCACGGTACCTACTACCTACTATTATTATATATTTTATATATGATAATTATTATTAAAACATTATGGTTTTTGATTTTTCCTTTTTCGTGCGACGGAAACGCAATATTATCGAATACAATATTATAATAATAATGGTTTTGGGCACCTGACATTTCGGCCTTGAAACACCAATAATGTTTTCACACATGTCATACATAATGTATAATATTATACAGGGTGTTCCGCTTTGACGGGGATATTTGTCGTTTATGTGTTTGTACGCGCGTATACCATTGACCCCAGTCCTAGTTACATCATCACGTGTATTTTCGTTGGCGCGCGCAGCACTTGATTTGAAATATTATTATTATTATTATTATTATCGACAACAATAACGCATTGTTTCGGAGATTTTTCGTCGTCTTATCGATCGAAAACGTCATTGCGCACCATGAAAATGTATCGCGCGTAGGACGATTAAAAATATGTTATCAAACTGCGTGACTTACTGCAGCAGGTGCAGCGATATATCTGCAGAGAGGAGCCATCAGCGGCATTTGCTTTCCATTGACAAAGTGTTTTTTTTTTTTTTTCCCCCGTAGAATAATAATTATTCCAAGATAGCAGAGATAATTTTAAGCAATTAATATGACTCGAACAGATATTACTCATTTGTCATTAAAATCATTATTCAGATATCAGGTATCAGTGTTGACAAAGTACAAAAATCTACTTTTTGACTGCCAAAAATACACATTTGGATTTAATATTAAGTAAAAATGTATTTAAAAAGAAAGTAAACTACCTACCTATATATCATATATGTATGTATAAAATAAAATATTTGTTTATTTTATCATTCAAGAATGAATCGTAATGTTTAACTTAACTTTTGGTTTAGATTAGGGTAACCATACGTCCTGTTTTATACAGGATTGTCCTTTATTTCGGCTCTGTGTCCTGTTGTAATGACAAACTTCTCTCAGGATGCTTTTTGTCCTGTAATTTCAAGTCTGTCCCGTATTAATCCCGTTTTTTGACATATCGTTAATTTAAAATTTTTGAAATGAAATTATTGAATAAAATAATTTAAGAATCTAGAAATCTTGTGGATATCATTAGATCAATTATAATCGTAAAATCAATTAATAAGTTTTGTTTAGAAAGTAAAGTATCCAATGTACATGAATAAAGAATTTGAAGAAATTTTAAAAAGTATCGATTTAGTTTGATTATGTTATTTTATGTTTTTCAAAATAATATTTTTATGTGATTAAATGTAATCTATAATAGGTAGTTAAAAAATTATACTTTTTCACGATTCAAAAACATAAAAAAAATTTATATATATTTGTAATAAATAATTATTTATTTAAAAATATTATGAAAAATATTTTTGTTCTGTATTTTATTTTCTTAAATATGGTCACCCTAGTTTAGATATATACGGTTTGGCCTCAACTTTACCTGACGATATGGAATATTATTATTCAGCGGTAAGTAAGGGGTGAAGGGCAGGGTCGGCCTGGGTACCGAAGGGCCCAGACAGGATTTTTATCCTTGAGACCCCTTGTGTCCTTAATGACCTAAAAAATTGCAAGTCGAACTTTAGTTAACAATATTGTGCACCGCACGGTAGTCAGTAATTTTTCAATATTATTCTATATCAGTAGTTCCCAACCTTTCTTTATTCTAATTCCCCTATTGTATTTTTTCAAAAATACCATTCATCCTTTTCAAAATTCTCATCCTCCTAAAAATTATTTGACTTTTTTTTATTTTATTAGACATACAAATAAATTATACAAAATAACTCCGTATAAGTATATGCATATATACATAACTAGTGAATTTTTATTTTCATAATTTTATAAATTAGATACTAATCAACCTACTAATTCATAATATTAAATATAAAAAGAAATTATCAAGCATAAAAGCATATATTTTCGATCTTTGTCTCCAACACTTTTTACTTCATTAAAATACTTTAATTAATGAATGACGTCACCCCCCCCCCCAAAACAAAGAGCATTAATAAATACAGTTTTGAAATAATATACTTAAGAATTTCTAAAATTTGGTAAGGTTGGTCTATAAATTGCATAAAGCAGTATGAGTATACTAGGAATTTAACATAAATCATTAATTAATAATTTTGTATTACAAATTTATTAAGACCATTTATTTTACGCTATTACAGATATCTTTTGAACAAAATCAACGAACTTTTTGAATCAGTTATAAAATATTGCAATAACAAAAATTAAGTATCAATTGTTACAATACAATCCCTACACTTTCATTTTGTACTACACACTCAATATTTCGTATTACACTAGAGTGACCATATTTAAGAAAATAAAATATAGGACAAAAATATTTTTCATAATATTTTTAAATAAATAAGTATTTATTACATATATATATAAATATAAATAATTTTTTTAAGTTTTTGAATCCTGAAAAATTATAATTTTTAAACTACCTATTATAGATTAAATTTAATCACATACAAATATTATTTTGAAAAATATAAAATAACATTATTAAACTAAATTCATACTTTTTAAAATCTCTTCAGATCCTTTATTCATGTACATTGTATACTTCACTTTCTAAAAAAAACTTGTTGATTCATTTTACGATTATAATTGATCTAACAAGTATCCACAAGATTTCTAGATTCTTACATTGTTTTATTCAATAATTTCATTTCAAAAATTTTTAATCAACAGTAAGTCAAAAAACGGGATTAATATGGGACAGACTTGAAATTACGGGACAAAAAGCGTCCTGAGAGAAGTTTGTCAGGACAACAGGACACAGAGCCGAAATAAAGGACGATTCTGTATAAAACAGGACGTATGGTCACCCTATATTACACAAAGTGTGTCGTACTACACTCAATTTTAGTCCCTGCCTGTACAAAATGAAACGAAAATGATGTAATATTAATCGACTCGACCGACGACGACGAATACCCAACATAATAATAATAGTTTATACGATTCCGATTCGACTCGGCGCTGGTTTTCGGATTTTACACATATAAACTCCAAGAACAGACTAACGAGTAAATATTTTAACGCTGTTCGTCATAAATAATAAAATATTATCGATACGTCGGGCCGGTGGCGCCGGGTTATAATGACGATAATTAATAATTTCCAATTATTAATTTCGTATTCAAACCGACCATGATAATGATATTATAACGTACACGTATCCGGCGCGTACCGTAAACTGCACGGCGGCGCTTGCCGAATTTTTCACTGGTTCGTTCGGTATACACCTACTTCTATCTATTATATTACCCGTTGCCACTGCATTATTCACGATAATTACAGACTCGATTCCGCGATCGATATACCGTGCGCAAACTTCCGTATAAATGATATTGTTATTATTATAGCGTACAATATTATAGTTTGTCGGTTAATTACCCGTGACGTGATCTAAATTAACGATTGGAAACGTATATACATATAATATACACGTGTTGTAGTATACGCGAGGAATTGAAAAAAAAAAAAAAAATGAGAAGATAAATAAATAAGTGAAAAGTCTATATTAGAGCGGCCCGCGATTGCATGATACACGACCACGTGGATATATTATAATATTAGGGGTCTCTCAATCGAATGGTACTATAATTAAACGCCGAAAAACTTGAGGCCGCCGCACGGAATACGACCAAAATCAAGTCATGTATATTGTATGCGCGTATATTATTATATAGTGCGGACGACTTTGAATTCGTAACGACGCCAAAGGTCACGTTTCTGGCATTTCCGAGGTCCCGATTTAACGGATAAAAAACAAATATAACGTCGCAATATAGGTAAAGTAAAAAACAAAAAACCGTCGACAGACCGAATGCGAGAAAGAGAAAAAAAAACGCGAGAGCGAAAACGGATGACCCGCAGAGCGAGTTCAAACGCAAAAATCTGCAGGTAGGGCTGTTTCAATGTTACTTTCCTACCCACCCCCCCCCCACACAGGTATTATATAGATGGAGTCGAGATGTCTGTGCGATGGTATACACTGATAAAGGTACATATACGACTCAATAAATGGGTATTTCGTTTCGATATTGACAGCCGCAAATACACAGCGTGGTGGCGCACCGAAGGGGGTGGCGCCATTTGGGGGGAGGAGGTAGCAGGTTGTACGCTGTCTCCAATTTTAGACGTGCTACCATATCGTCCAAAGTAAAAATACAATGCTATTTACATACTGTTGTCAAAGTATCGTGTATGGATGAGAAAAACATCGAAAAATCGTCGTAACAAAAATACAGGTGTTATCGAGAGAATAGAAATCAACGGAGAAAAAAACGTGCGAATGCCACGTTCTCTTGAGTCAATAGCGTAGACATGTTTACGGACATTTCTGAGTATTCTGAGTATGCTGTTAGAACACCTGAGCTTTATATTTTAATCGACTGTAGTATTACCAAAAGGTTACATCGAGCTATCGAATTAAAATATGATTTTTATTAAAGTATTAATTCAAACGACTATAGCTCACAAGCGGTTTTAAGGAGGAGATGATAGGCGAATCGCCTCTCCCATGGGATTTGATTTTTCTAAATTTGGTATCTATTATATAACAGATAAAGTATAACTAGACTGTGCACTTTGGATTTTTGAATAAAAAAAAATCTGTAGCCTCTAAATACTATAGTTAGGTACGATAATGTGTAAACTGTAAACCATACCGGACCGATTTTGGTCAAAATTGCACGGTCAAACAAATACGGTTAAAATGTTATAAAAAAAAAAAAAAAAAAAAAATGATAATCTGTGACTCACTTAAGAAAACTATTAATATAATTTACATCTCATTAATTAAGTCGATAGATCTTTTGAAAGTAATTTAATTTGACATCTAAATGATAATATATGTCTAGATAGATATATGTCTCTAATATACACTAAAAAATGACAATTTTGAAAAATATGCTAATAAATAAAAAAAAAGTATGGAAATATGCAATTATATGCAAAATAAAATTTTGTATTTCGATTTGCATAGGTGTAATTCAATGTATCTGATCTAGTAATTTTTTGGTTGATTCAGTAAAAACATGCAATTGCAAGAACTTTCGGGCCCTAGTTATGACAAAGTATAATGACTTTTGGATCATAAAAATAAATGTCTGTAATCAAAATGTGCATCAAGTAAGTTATAATATAATAATATATCACGAAAGAGAAAAACAAGAATAAACAGCATTGTAAAAACCATAAGCTTTGTAAACTTAATAAATAATAATATATTTATAATTGAGTCAAATTAGATGTTAAATTAATCAATAAAATCCAAGATTTGTGCCAATAATTTTAAGCGTGTGAACTGTGAAGAAAGTCTTAGGCGAAAATTAGTACCAAATTTCGTAGAACATTTTTACATACAAAAATTAATTGATATGTCATTTACTATTGTAGACATACATTTTTATTTAACGATTTTTTTTTTAGGTTAGAAGGGCGATTACACTTCAGCTAATCACTCGTGTAACAAAAAGGGGTAACAAAAATAGTATTCAAATATTTGCCGAAGGTAGGTAAAATAAAACTTGCAGTTTCATACGGTCAAAACGTTTTTGTGTGTTTGGCCATGGTATGAAATTCGTTTAAATTAGGTTATTTTAGCTCACTATTTAAATGCTATTTATGTTGATTAATTAAACCACTAAAAAATAATTTTTTGCTCGTATTTTTAAAGAATATTTTTGGGATATTAAGCACATAGTGTTAGTGCTCGTATCTTTTTTAAAGATACATGTCCTCTATCACACTTATTAATTGGGACCAAAATTATATACATTAATATTGTGGTACTTAAATATGATGCTAATTTAGAAAATAAGAATGTAAAAATATGCAAAAATAATAGCAAAACATGTATTTATAAAGTTGTAGTCACCGATAAAAAAATTAATATGATAATAATAACACTTTGTTTGAATAATAATTTGATATATTTTTTAAAACCTATAGAACAGTATTTTTGTTTTAATCCTATTATGACTTGAATTATTAAATTGGGAGCACATGGGGTACCCCTGTAAAGATGGTATAAACGAGTTTCGTCCAGAATCTTTTTGAACGCAATTCATGTATTTAAATCAAGAGTTCTTAAACCAAAAGTAATTAAATAACAATATGTATGTTAAATATTTAGAAAATAATATGTAAAAAGCAAATACGCATTAAATCTAATCAATAGCTAATATGGTCAGTAATACAATATAGATAACAAAGAGATATTCGGTCTAAATTAAAGTCAATAAAATATGTGTTTGTAAAATGTAACAAAAAATTAATTAAACATTTTCTTTTGCCAAGATATTTTTCATATTACTGTCCAACTGCATTTAAATTTTCATAAAGTTTGGATTAAAATAAAACAGTTTAAAGCTGGTTTTGTCAAATTTAACATAATATTACGCAAATTTTGGAAAAACTATTAAGAATTTCGAAAAATAACTTCCTTAAAGTACCATCTCGAAGCTAATTTTGATTCAAACATTTTTTGGTCGAAGATTTTTAACAAGTATCTCTAAATAGAAATGTGTGCACTGTATACATAAAAAAAAAGAAAAAACATCATTGTAAAAACACTAGCTTCTACGCTCTGATCAGAATAAAAAATTGAATAATTAAAATTTGTGTCGTAGCAAACGTGGATTTTAGGTAGAAGTGAATTTGTATAAGAACAATTTAAATAAATACATTTTGGACATTTTCACCTAACAATTGATGTATAAAATATAGTTTATTTGTGTCTAGAATATGAAAAAAAAAAAAATCATGAATACTTAGTTAAATGTGTCCGAAACGAAGAGATTTACCAAGATTAAACAAAATATGAAAATTATTTATACTAACGATAAAATATGCCCTTCAAATATGCATCTAAAAAATGTGGCTTTTGAAATTGAATCGATTTTAAGCGTCAATATTTCGAATCCTCATGTTAGTGCAGGGCATTCAAATGCGTATAATTCTAGTCGACTAATTACCTGAATACGTTCATTGTTACCATACAATCGACATTTTTATCGTGAATCAAAAAATATTTTGCCTAGTACCGAACTTGCTATGGAATTACTTACTAAAACTACGTTTGTGGTCTTACCGTAAAAAAAAAGGTTAACGTCCGTCCACCCACCGTTCTGGTTTCTAGATCCGCGTGCGTCACTGAATTAAAAAAAATGATAAATCGTACTCTTTTGAATCACTGGACTACGCGCATACGAAATTCGATAATAACGATAATGTATTATTATTATGTAGTACTTGTGTCTCGAAAAATAAAATAAAAATTATGTGATTAATTAGTTTGATATTTTACAGGACGTGTGTTCCGATAACGAGCGACGTTTTTATTTTATTATTATTTTATTTTATTTACTTAATGAAATATAATATCATTGCGTGGCTTTCTAATTGAATTTTCGTCGACTTCACTTTATTACACACGTATATAATAATATAACGTTATTTCGTAGGTGCAGTGCCGATGTGCTTACCCGTCGTAGGTAAAACGAGTTTTTTTAAAACAACATTTTCGGACGGAGATTTTTTCAGGTAGTATAACGGTTATCGTTTTCTTTTTATCGAAATGCATAATGTGTTATGAAAATTTACGTACTTACTCGGTGCATTTCGAACACAGTGACACGACGCTTAATAGTGGTGTCTCCGACGATAATGGCTGATTTAATGCATTCGTCGTTTTCGTTTTATAAGTCTAATTTAATCGAAATTAAATTCTAAATCTTTTCTCCTTTTTTTTTTTTTTATATTTTTTTTACCATACATAATATACACCAACGTATTATTATAATACCTACGTAAAATGTAATTCCAGTGGTTCGATTCGACGGTCAGAGTTAAATCGATGTGATTTTAAAAACGTATTTTATTTTTTTTTTTAAACGCGACATTATAAGAAACGTCCTAGATACGGAAAATAATAATAATTTTATGGTAAATGTTTCAAGCTGTACACTTATGACGCGTACAAAACGCGTGTTATACCGATATTTCTATAGAATTCTGACTAAGTAATACGACTCGAATTGAAAAACGATACAAGTAGGTGCGTAGTATAATAATAGTTTTATGCCTATTTTAAAGTTTTTTTTTTTTTTTTTTTTGTCGTTTCGGCACATGTCGAAATGACGCAGAAGGGGACTTTAATGTGAACGTACGAAATGCGAAATGAAAAAATAAAAAAATAAAAACGAAATAGAAAACTAGAATATATTACATCTAGTGCGATAAAACCGTCGGTATATTATTTCGTTTATCCGACAAAAAGTCTTGGGAAGCGTTATTATTATTATTATTATACGACGCGTCGGTTGTTTGCGTGGCGAGAGAAATTGAAAATAATGTCGACGGGAATAACGAGAATTTCGCGTTGCTCGTAAGCAAAGTCTGTGGAAAAAAATGTCCCGCTGTAAAAATGTAGGTGTACTAAAAACGAAACAGCTGGTAAAAATAGCTGGAAATCGTAGGGAAAAATGTCCCGGGAATAAAATACAGAAACTGGTACACGTGTACTGTATATTACGTATTTTATTATTTTTATTTTATTTTCTCTACAGAACCGCGATTTGTAGTCAAGAGTTAAGTCTCAATATAAGTATATATATATATATCAGTGTTTTTCAAAAAGGTGACCGTATAATAATGGTATAAATGTGCCGTGAAAATAAGATTAAATCAGATTAATCAAAATTGAAAAGTTTATATTAATTTTCAGAATATCATAAAATCTTAACAGTTTATTGAAAGCCAGCCCGGATAGACCAAACGATTTATCGAGTTAAAACCGGAGAGCTGTGCAATACTTGGACCTATTTTTTAATGTATAATAAAAAAAACCAGGACATACTTCGCACGATGGGTGTTCGTCTCACGACGAATAGGATTCTCTTTTGACGGGTGTATTGAATTTTAAAGAAACGATAAATCATTTCTTCAATAAAACGATTCTGAATGAAGGAAGTTAATAATATGAAAAATAAATGAGAAAAAAAAATAAATGTTAGAAAAATGTTCAAAATTTTTTTTTCACATTTTCAAAATTTTCTTGCATCAAAATCTTCCTTATATGGTTTTCTATCTATGTTAAAATTTTCATATAATTCGGATCAAAAACTGATGGTTTCCTAGTCGTTTTTGTCAAATATTGGGTAGTTTTTTCAAAAAAAAAAATTGAAGAATTGAAAAATTCAAAAAATGACCTCTTTAAAGTACAATCTAGAGGCAAATCCGGTTTCAAAAAGTTATTGATCGAAACTTTTGGACAAGTATTTCTATACGAAAAGTTGTACACAGAAAAAAAAATTAAAAAACTAAACATCATTGTAAAAACATTAGCTTCTTCACTTCGTTCAGAATCTAAAAATAAGAGCCAAATGTAAAATTCGAAAAGTTCTTAGCCAGTATACTCTATAGGACCTATATTGAAACATATATTTGAAGCGTCAAAAACTCTTTAATGGCCAATTAAAATCCTAAAACTAGGTGGGCAGAATCTTTCCTATCCGTAACTTAAACATTGTTAATTTAATTAATGGACGAGCAGAACATTTTCCTCTAAAAATCATATTTCATTTTCTTCCATTACCAATTTCTACCACTACCGTTTTCCTCCAAAGACTATAATTAGACTTCTCGATAAGCCATTTTCCAGTAAAATAATCTACAGTTACTACATAGCCTAGGGTGACCATATTTAAGAAAATAAAATACAGGACAAAAATATTTTTCATAATATTTTTAAATAAATAAGTATTTATTAAAAAACATAAATATATATATATATATATATTTATGTTTTTGGATCGTGACAAAAGTATAATTTTTAAACCTATTATAAATTAAATTTAAACGCATAAAAACATTATTTTGAAAAACATAAAAGAACATAATAAAACTAAATTGATACTTTTCAAAATTTCTTTAAATCCTTTATTCATGCATATTGTATACATTACTTTCTAAAAAAAAACTTCTTAATTCATTTTACGATTGTAATTGATCTAATGGTACCCTAAAAATTTCTAGATTCTTAAATTATTTTATTCAATAATTTAATTTCAAAAATTTGAAATCAACAGTAAGTCAAAAAACAGGATTAATATGGGACAGACTTGAACTTACGGGACAAAAAGCGTCCTGAGAGAAGTTTGTCAGGACAACAGGACACAGAGCCGAAATAAAGGACAATCCTGTATAAAACAGGACGTATGGTCACCCTAACATAGCCTTACCTACTGTTTTTGAACAGATCATTCATTTTTAGAAACATTGATTAGTACGATTATATATACATAGGTACACAAGTATGAATTTGTAATGAAAAGAAAGAATACAAATAAAAAATAACCATTAAAACAAACCAATGATGATTATTTATAACTACGTATACTATATATATACACTACTTGTTATTTTTATTTTATTATTATCTATAGGTAAATTATAATAATACAAAACATTTGCGAAATATTTTTTTTTTTTACATTTAAATAATATATTTTGAATATAGGTACAATATTCATTAGCAACAGAAAAGTTTTTATAATTCTATACAAATATACAACTTGGATCATAAGTCACGGCTTAATTTTAAATTCTGAGCGGAGCAGAAAAATTAGTGTTTTTAAAATGATATTTTTTTCTGCGAACATTTTTCGTATAAAAACACTTGTCCAAAAATTTCGATCTGCAATTTTTTAACCTCTAGATTGATCTTAAGAAGTTATTTTTCAAAATTCTCAATATTTTTTCAAAATCTTGGAAGAAAACTGCATTAAATATGACAAAAACGCCTTTCAAATTATATTTTTTGATACAAACATTATGAAAATTTAAATATAGGTAAACTATATATGAAAAATATCTCTGTAAAAGTAAATTTTCAGTATGCGAAAACTTTTTTTTTCATCACATTTTTTTTTTTTTTTTGCTTCTGCTCTTAGTTAAAACGGGATATAAAACTAACTGTGTAAAAATATTAATTTTTGTAATAATGATGGATTTTTTTTTAAGTAACATAATCTGATGGCCATTGAAAAATATTTGGAGGAAAATAGACAGCGGAGCAAAATTATGTTTTATTCGTGCGGAATAAAAACATATATATAAATTTCTTTTTTTTTTTCTAGAATAATGGTCATTGGAGGGGAGTGGAATCTGACTTTTGTAGAAAAATCGTCCCGTCTAGTAGATTGTGTAGGGTCGCCCATGCACAGGCGGAACGATATGGCGTTGACGGGGTGGGGGAGGGGGCAATTATCGAGCGTCGTTAAAGCGTATTCCACGTGGCGAATACACGCCACCGCCTCTGTCGCCGTATGGCACTCGTAAATCTATAAATTCTTTTATACATCGCTATTTAAAGAATCCCGTGACACTATATGGGACGTACACACAGTCATACAAGACGCAGTAGTTATACATTGTGCAGTAGTTACGAGGAACAGCGCTTTGTGCTCTGACATCCACGCGCACACGCACACACACACACGTATTACTATTATTTTCTCGATTTCGTCCAAATAAGAGAGGCGGCGGCGGCGACGGCGATTACATCTTTTAATAACGTGCGCGAGTGCGCGTATACAATATACGTGTATTATATTATAAAGAGATGCGAGTTTCCGAAAAGAATAAAAACTAAAAAAAAAAAAATGAAAATCCGACGTTCACATTCTCTATTTTATGGTAAATAATATATTATATTATTACATATAGGTGTATACGCGCGTGTGTGCGTGTTAGGGGGTACCTCCTATATATTATTTTGTTCTTTTTTTTTCTGAATATATTATAATATACACGAACGGACGGACGACATAATATTATCATTGTACGCGACCGACTTACACCGCGTACACGCACGGTTGTATTATTTTTCGTTTATAGGTATATCGAGTGTGTGTTGACCTCAGAATTCCCTTACTAAATCCACACGAGCCTATATAAACCAGAACTAGACGAGTTTGGTCGTCTTAACCAGTACACACACACACACAAACACATACACCACGTGCGTATAATATAAAAATACAACATACATACACATATTTACACGATCTCAGGTGCTCGTGTGTGCGTATATATTTTTTTTTATTTTGCTTTATTATTTATTTATTTTTTTTTGTACGTTTCATTGTTCGACTTGACCGCGACTCTACGGTGTGGTATACACACACACAAATACTAGTGTATATTATGCGTGCGCACATAAACACATATATATATTATACTGGTCTATCGGATACCATGTGTACGACCGTTTGCGTGTGTGATATTTATGCGTGTGTGTGCGCGCATAATCCGCACGCCACTGCTCTGTCTAATAATACATATACACACACACTTATCGAGTCGGTGGGCACCTGGCGCGAGCGGTTGCGACGGGTGGTTACCGGGGTTACCGCGGTCACTGCTGGTGTGTACGTACGTTCGTACATGCACGGTGTACATGATGTGTATATAAATTATTGTTTAATAATGTTCAATCCGCGCGTCTTCTCGTAAATTACACAGGTTCTCAAACTTATTTCATCCACCGCCCACTTTGGAATTCAAACATTTGCTAGATTTTTAAACTTACCATCTGACGTGCGTCTCCCATATCCTGTTTCTTACGTTTTAAATGAGCATTTTTAAAGATAAAATATCATTTTTCCCTTTTTTTTAATCAGGCATCATCTCTCCCTCCTAAGAAAACCACCTTACGCCACCAAATTTTATCATAGTTTCTACCACTCATCTGAAACACCCTCAATGGCATATATTGAGAAAAACTGTCGTTGTACACGCAGACAGTACCACAACTGATACAACTTGTATCTGGAGGGCTTTGGGCAGAGAAGTCATCGTTTCTAAATGGAAAAGGCTAAAAAGTTAAATTACCAAATTCAAAAGAAAAATAGGGAGATTTTTGAGACATTTTCGTAACATCAAAACAATCGGTAGAGATCTGCGTTTTCCAAAATTTTCAATAGTTTTTTGCATACTAAAATGACTAATTGTAAATAAAATATAAATTAAGTAGATATGTTTCTTATAATTAAATTATAATAATGCACTTAAATACTTTTTTAATTTATTTTTCTAATAGGTTTATTGGTACAGTCAGATATATTACCGCCCGATATGTACCCATCAGTGGCGCACACAGGATTTTTTTTCGGGGAGGGTTATTAAAAAATTTGGATCAACCACTTTATATCATTATGAACTACATAAATTACAGATGACTACCTGTTGGATTACTAAACCACTGTAACAGCTAGTTAACCCCTAAAATAAACGGTATAATAAAAGTAAAACAGAACAAATTTATTTA
>JAIPRM010003295.1:0-26608 GCA_025469315.1 Stegophylla sp. TES_Ste_2020 | reverse complement strand
AAGAATTGAGAAATTCAAAAAATGACCTCTTTAAAGTACAATCTAGAGGCAAATCCGGTTTCAAAAAGCCACTGATCGAAACTTTTGGACAAGTATTTCTATACGAAAAGTTGTACAAAGAAAAAAAAGATGTAAATGAACATCATTGTAAAAACACTAGCTTCTTCACTTCATTCAGAATCTAAAATGTAAGAATATTAATGTATTTATTTTTGCATTTTAACATCATAGTATAATTATTATTACAATATGACGTTCGTAGTGTTTTATTTTTACATAAATCATTAGAAAATTCTCATTATAATATGAGAAAAAAGTTAATCTAATATACAAAGGTAAAATATACCGTGTGACTCTGTGTAGAACGTTGGGTGCAGAGATAAAATTTGACTGTGGTCTGTGACCAGTCGCTATTCAGAACAATTTTGAATATTAGTGTATACGATTAGTTTGTCGGTTAAGATTTTGTGTATTCAACAGGTGAAAATAAATGTGAAATTGATTAAAAATTGCTTGAAAACAAATGGAGTTATGCATATTTTTTTTTTTTTTTAATAATCCTATTTATCTTCCTATAATATGTCCTAGATGTCAGTTTCAAGTGCAACTCAAAAATTTAAATAAATAACTAATTAATTAAGATTTCTCAGGTTATATTTTTAAATTTTATTGAGTTTTTTTTTTCATTTTATTTTTTCAACTTCAATTTTGAATTAATAATAAAAACAAAAAATTACTCTGTTTATATTTTAGATTCTGAATGAAGTGAAGAAGCTAGTGTTTTTACAATGATGTTTATTTAATTTTTTTATTTTTTTTTCTGTGTACAACTTTTCGTATAGAAATACTTGTCCAAAAGTTTCAATCAATAACTTTTTGAAACCAGATTTGTCTCTTAATTGTACTTTAGAGAGGTCATTTTTTGAATTTCTCAAATATTCAATTTTTTTTTTTGGAAAAAACTACCCAAAATTTGACAAAAACGACTTGGGAACCATCATTTTTTGATCCGAATTTTATGAAAATTTAAACATAGATAGAAAATTCTATAAAAAGATTTTGGCGCAAGAAAATTTTGAAAATGTGAAAAAAAATGTTGGACATTTTTCGAAAATTTTTTTTTTTACTTATATTATGAACTTCCTTCGTTCAGAATCGTTTTACTGAAAAAATGATTTATCGCTTCTTTAAAATTTAGTACGCCTGTCAAGAGAATACCACCCGTCGTGCGAAGTATGTCCGGCTTTTTTTTATATGTACTCGTTTTTATATAGAAATATTTGACCAACATTTTCAATCAATAACTTTATGAAACTGGATTTGCCTCTAAATGGTACTTTAGAGAGGCAATTTTTCAAAATTCTCAATGGTTTTTTTTTAAATTCGGGTAAATCTACCCAAAATTTGACAGAAAGACTCGGAAACCATCTTTTTTTTAATCCAAATTAACTATTTTTCCAATAATACGTACATCAATTAAAATTCACACAATTTTTTCAAATGTTCAGTTATAGTTCAATATTATTAATTAGTAACAAAGTAATCCATGTTTATTTTTATTTATAGTATTTAGTATTTATAGTAATTATCCCGATTTTTTTTTTTTTTCAGTAAAATCCTTGTAAAATTTTTAATTATTATTTATATGTTCTTACTTCTTATACCAAAATATTTTGCAATGTAATTCTCCATCTATTTACAAAGTTTCATAAAGAACCGATGAACCAATTATTTCTTATATGCACTGAAATACGGTTTTCACCAAATGAAAGATAGTACTCAAATACACATTATCAGTGAAGTTTCAAATTTTGAACTTTTACGATACACGCGATACACTTTTTTTTTCAATGGAAACACCAATTTTTTTTTTTTACAGATTCGGATGGAGTATTTTTTTTTTAAACAATATTTGTAAAAAAGTTTTTTTCTAATTACAAAATTGGTGTTTGAAATTGAACGATGAAATTTAATAATTTGTTTCTGACAAAATTTACTAAATTCAACTTATTGTTACTTGAAAATCGAAATAATATCTCCCATACTGTTAAATACCTGTTACAGATATCTTATCATTATCTTATGTTATTATTTTTCAGAGGGTGTACATGTACCCAGTGCACCTCCCTTGTAAATTTGTGCCTGCCGCCTATAGTAGGTAGGTAAATAATTGTTCAAACTGTAGTGTAAAATAAAACTATTGGTAAATAGGCAAGGACGGTAAGGTAGGTAGGTACGTTATAAAATGTTTATATAATTGCAATAATCATTACCTTCATTGTTAATTCATGTTTTAAATTGAAAGTAAGATAATATAAATAATGGAATTTGGAACTTCAACACATAACTGTATTTAAAAAATTTATGCATTATTTCATATTGATTCATAATCATAACAATTATAAATATTACCATCGTTATATTAGTACAACACAATTAAGTAGCAAATATTGGGCAATATTTTGTCAGATGTGTATAAAAAATAAATTTAATGTTTTAACAATTTACACTAAGATAGTCTAGATAACTTATGAAACTAAATTTACGTGCTTTTAAGTTGAACATCAAGTAATTAGGTTGTCTCAGTAAATAAAGAACAAGCAAGATGTCAAGTTTTTGAAAACACATTCAAGAAATGATAAAATAAGTAAAATATATGTATCAATGAGAGATTTTAATCAAATTCACAATCAAATATTAAATTAAAACAAAAAATTAATATACAAACAAATGTATGTTATAAGAACTTTTGAATTAACTGTAAAGTATAAAATATTAATATCATTAAAAACATATTAAAAGTATCATGAAAACTGTTCACGGAAAATTCCCAATGGAGTACAAAAATCAAAAAAGTGTGTACTTCACACCTCAGGTGGGATACTCTTGAAGATGTGTTGAATTTTAAAGAAATGATAAATCATCTTTTAATAACACGATTCTGAGCTGAGCTTCAACTAATAAACATTAATAATTATCAGTTTTGAAGCATTGAACTTAAATGTGAAACTAAAAATTATTTTGCTACTTACAACTAGTTTTATTTTAAAAATAATTTATTGTATGATAAATTTTTTTTAATACTGTTACATTTTTGTCTACTTAGTTAATTTCAAAATTAAATTACATGGTAACTTAAATATATCTATTATATTTATTGTTATTTAAGTTTTGAATTTATGTTAAATACATTGCTAACTTTCATTATGTATATAGTTAAAATACATACCAAAATATAATGATTATTGTCTTTAACTAAGAAGTAGGTACTGGAATGCAGTGACGTAGCCAGGAATTTTGTATGGGGAGGGCTAAGATCCCATATTAGACATGTAGAGATATAAAATTAATTTCTTTATAAGCAAATACTATTTCAGATTTATGTGTTCCTGCATATTTCTGTTATCTGTGATGTTGAATAAGTGCATAATGCTGATATCTCGGCTTACACATTTTTGTTTTTAATTCTATTCACACTGAATGTTCTTATATTATTATTAAATAAATAATAAGTAGTGAAATACTACTTATATAACGATCTCAATTACAAAATTACTGGATGAGGCTCACAGTCCTATAGATGTCTCTTTTTCGATGTAATTTTATTATCTATCATATTTAATAAATTATAATGCGTATAAATTTGTGAAAATAACATAATAACCTAACTAATGTTCTAAAAAAATTACTATGTACCTACTAACCACCTAAGTGCAAACAATATGATATAAATAACAAAAAATACAGCTAATGAGGAGGGCCCCATTGGCTTTCTACAGCCCCCTTAGTTTCACCCTTTCTACTCCTGTAAAATGTTTAATTATTCGTCCATAAAAAAATATATTGCACCAAAATATTCGCAATGTAATTTTCCAACTAGATACCAAATTTAAAAATCGATTGAACCAATTTTCTTATGTACATTAAAGTGTATACGTTTAGGTAAAACTAACGAATTTCGTCAAAATTCTAATTTCAAACGGCTATAAAGAAAAAAGTTACTAAGATTTTTGAGATTTTTTTCAAGTTGATTAGACACATATACGAGTAATATCATACTAAATTTTCAAGGACAAATAATTAAAAATTTTACAAGGATTTTATTAAAAAAAAATCAGTAAAAATTACTATAAATACTAAATACTTAAGTCTTAATTTTAAGAATTAAATATTTTATTACATATAAACTAACAAAAATAATGAAAAATTTCTAATATTTTCAAAATACTATTCTTAACTCAAAATTGATCAAATTTTTAAAATTTTTATGAAATGTTTTTGTGAATATTTATAGTAGTTAGTAATAGTTTTAAGTTTCTAGCTAAATTATTTTTAAAGTTATATCAAAAATAATTTTAAATTTTATGAAAATTAAGGTAATAGCATATTTTGCTAATTTTTCGACAGATTTTCCATGTTTTTAAAAAAGTGTTGAGAAATTTAAAAAATGACCTCTCTAAAGTACCATCTGTGTATGATTTCAAATCTATAAAGCTACTGATCAACATTTTTAGACAAGTATAAAAGAAAAAAAAAATTGAAGAATTGATAAATTCAAAAAAATTACCTTTTTAACTAACTAACTTTTACTAACTAGAGCAAATCCAACTTCAAAAAGTAGCTGAACGAAACTTTTAGACAAATATTTCCATACAAAAAAGTGTATACAGAAAAAAAAATAAACATCATTGTAAAAACATTAGCTTCTTTACTTTGTTCATAATCTAAATTGTGTTATTAGTTTTAAAAATTAAACTCGTAAATCATTCTGTCAAGACCAAGATGTAAGACAAATTTTACTTGATCATTTTTTTCTTACGTATTTTAACTTCAGTAAAATATAAATATAAAATAATAAAATCAACATTTTTTCAAAAAAAAAAAAAAAAATTAACAAAAAAGCATTTATTAAAAAATCTTAAAACAGTTCAAGTTTATGAATTTATATGGATTCACTAATTTTACTGAATACATTTAATGTAAATATAATTAGTATTAATGTTCTGATTTCTACTGTTAATCATCAAAAGATAACCAACAGTTTAAACTTTAGGTAAAGTTTTCAGTTCATGCACGAGCCATAGAGCAAGTGAAAGTAGAGTAAGTGAACCTGATTGATGAGCAGCAGCTAACGAAACAGGAACGTAGGTGAGAAGAGTAGAAATTCCTAGTCCCATCTAAATAAGGAAAAAAGTATTGAAAATTATTTAATTAATTTTACAAAACATTTATTAATACTTACTTGACACCATGAAAATAAAGCTAAAGCAGTGGCAGCTGTTTTAGCTCTTGGAGGGAGTTTACTTTTACGAGACATTATGTACAAAGCTGATAAAATTGATACAGTACTAATTCCCTGTAAAATAACAAAAAAGCAATTATAAAATTTAATTTTAATAAATATTATTTATAAATTTATTTATTATTAACCAATATTCTGTGATCAAATTGCACTGTGGTAGGATTTTCTGTAATATTGCTCAGTACAGGTTCCATTTGCAATATATCATCAGGTACCCATTTGTCTCCCATTTTCGGGAATGAATTATAAACTAATCCAGCATCCAATCCAGCCACAAATGCACCTAAAATCAATATATTTAATACATAAATTATATTTTTATCATAATTATTATAATTGAATGCTGATAATTAACTGGAGTTGTGAACATGTTTTTTTTTTAATCAGAAATTGGAATGAAACGAATTTGCTTTAGTAAATATAATATTTTATTAATAAACCATATTAAAATGATAATACATTAAAGTAGGGGTCTCCAACCTTTTTCTATGGCAGGCCAATCTGAGGTACACTTTGGCATTGCAGGCCAGCATTTTTAGAAGAATAAAAGAAGTTATGAAATTGAAGAATAGATAAGATTCATATAGAAATATGTATGTTTATAAATATAATTTTTTTATTTTATTATTATAAATTTTAGATTCTGAGCCAAGCAAAGGAAGCCTATAATTTTACAATGAAGTTTATTTATTTATTTATTTTTCTCTCATTTCGGAAATACCTTTTTGTATAGAAATACTTGTCCAAAAGTTTCAACCAGTAACTTTATAAATCCGAAATCATACTTAGATGGTATTTTAAATGAGGTCATTATTCATATTTATCAATATTTTTTTCAAAAACGAGGATAATCTGTTGAAGAATTGACAAAAACCCATAAAATATACTACTAGGGGAATTTTCATAAAATTGAATTTTTTTTTTTAACATAACTTCAAAAATAGTGTGGATAGAAACTTGAAACTTTCACCAACTACTAAAAATGATCACGAGAATATTTCATAAATATTTCAAAAACATTTGATCAATTTTGAGTTAAATATAGCATTTTTAAAATATTGTAAATTTCATGGTTTTTGTAAGTTTTTAATAAAATGTTTAATCCTCAATATTAACACTTGACAATTTAATATGTCTAACTGATCTAAAATTTTTTTGAAAATTGTAAATTCCCTTTTTCTCAATAACCATAATTTAGCATTTTGAAGGAATTTGATAATTTTACTTAAAATTACACACTTTAATGTATATGTTACAGTTAAAACCCTAAATCCGACAAAACTAGTTTCCACAAATCCCTTTAGTTAATTCTTGTTATAACTTGTTAAAACTAGAATTAACTAAGACCAGCACAATTAAAACTAGTTTCAACTTATTTTTGTTTATTTAGAACTAGTTATGTTTGAAAAATATTGGTAAACACTAGAATTATCAAGTGAAAATCTTAGTTA
The DNA here is from genome assembly GCA_025469315.1 of Stegophylla sp. TES_Ste_2020. NCBI lineage: Eukaryota > Metazoa > Arthropoda > Insecta > Hemiptera > Aphididae > Stegophylla > Stegophylla sp. TES_Ste_2020. The sequence goes on along the minus strand of JAIPRM010003295.1, from coordinate 19,855 downwards.
AAAAACTAGAGAAAAGTAGAAACTAAGTACTAAATACTTAATACTAGTAACAAAATATAAGCAGTGTTGGGATTATCTAAATAAAATTATCTGAAAGATAATCTAGATAATTACTGTATTAACTTATTTTAATGAAGTCTTAAGTTAAAAGTTTAAAACTAAGAGTTTTAAGTTAAAATTAAAACGAGAATTGACTAAAGGAATTTCTCGAAACTAGTTTTGATTAGTTAAAACTAGTTTTATCAGATTTCTGGTTTTAACTGTAACATATATATATATATATATATATATATAAAAGAAAATTGGTTTGACTGATTTTTATGAAATTTCATATGTAAGTGAATATCATTGTGAATATTTTGATGCAATAAAATTTTTTATAGACAAAACATTTGATAAAAAAAAATCTAAGAAAGTATGGACAAATTTTATGGTGTATTTCTGCTTTGTGTACACTCTAAAATATTATTAATGTTTTTTCCACACTGAATACGAAGATGTGAACTACATTAATTAGCTTTGTAGGTCAGTACAAAATCCTTGGTTGGCCAGATTCGGCCTATGAGCCATATATTGGAGACCCCTGCATTATAGTCATTATACACACCTGACATAGCTGTTAAAAACACCAATCCTTTAGCTGCCATTGCTAGCCCAACAAACTTTTTAGTAACAAGTCCAGTAACTTTAACTGGAAGTAGTATACGTAATGAGTTTGTCAAAAGGAATGAATACAGTATAAATGCTAAACCTAAATGGGAAGCCAATCTGTACTGTGATACTCTTGGAACATCTGTAGGTTTATCAAATCTATCTTCTAAACCAGATTTTACCATATACCATCCCATCAAACCCTAAAATACAATGTATGCAATTCAAAATAATAATAATACAATACATACAAATAATGTCTAATATTTAAATTATAAAATTAATATTCATTCAATATTGACTTACTTGTCCAGCTAACAGTACAGAACAAATCAAAGAATGAATTTTAGTAGTTCGGCTAAATTTACGAGACAGCCAGAAACCAGCCATAGGAATAAAAAATGCAGCACCAATACATCGACCCCAAGTTCTATGTGCATACTCCATCCACCATATCCATTTGAATTCTTCTATAGTCATAAATGAATTTTTCCTAAAATTCATTTTTACAATTCATATTAAATTATCAAAAAATATATTATTGTAAAGTTCATATATTTATTATTTACCTAAGTGGTTTGTTTCAATATACATTTTGTGTAATTTTTGTGATAAGTAATTTGATAAAGACTAATAGTCAAAACCACAACCAATATATTTTTTAACACTCATTATGAGTAAACATTTTCAAATTATATTTATGTATATTAAATTAATAATTACAATTATTTTACTGACATTTTGAATTCAGGGTATTGTTGGTATTTGTTGAATTCTTCCTCCCATTGATTCTGAGTAGTTGGCATTTTTTCACCCAAAAGTTTCCAGTTAACCATAGATAATCCAGATTCTGTAAGTCTAGTGATACCACCTAAGGAAACAGCTACAAAAACCATTCCACTACAGCCAAGAAACCAATAACCAACATATTTTGGATCTGTTTCTACTTTTGTAACATTACTAAACGATTTTTTCCACACATTCGTCTACAATTAAATCAAAAATATTAAATAGGTATAATATCTATATATTATATTTTATTCAAATGTCACAGCACATGTTATTTTATTTTTCATTCAACTCATAAACTCAACTGATTGTGTATAAAAATCACAATATACATACATTTAAATTTATTGCTGTTGAAGTTTTGTTGGTTCGGGGTTGTCGAAGAACAGGTATATGATTGGCTCTTAACAGCAATCCCTACAACAGAATAATATTACTTTGAAATCATTTTCTTCAAACAATAAATAATCCAACAAGTATCATTACTTTAATATTTGGAACATTTTGATTCAACTTCGAACTAATACCACACAGGCATTTACTTAAACTTAACATTTTCTAATTTTACAAATATTCTAATGTTGATTAACCGATTATACTTTAATCAAGCGAGATATTAAAGAATAAAATGGCGAATATTAATTACAAACACAAATTTAAAAAGAAATGCATTCAAAAAATTTCGGTTTTTCGTCATTTGTTGTAATCTTGTAACACATTAACACCAGAACCCTACTTAACTGATAACCCGTATCAATAATAACAGAAAACGTGATACTTATACAAATATTATGATAATCACTCTTGAGATAAAGAGGATTGTAACATATTAACTTCATAATATAAAATTTAATTTGCTTTAGAATTTGTAGGGATAAATTAATAAATTAATAATAATATTGTATAATATCTTGTTAGTGGTGTAAACAAGTTTATAAATTGTGAGCTTTAGATCTATGCAGAATTTAATAAATCCATTGATAATCATTCAGACAATTTATTATTAAAATTGAAACTCAAAACTGTGCAATGATCGAAGTATCAGCAAAACTTATTGGTGGCCCCATATTTATGCCAGGCAGTAAAATTGGTTGCTGCATAACATTTACTCATCCACCATTATCATCAGATTCTCGCAGTCAAAGTAATAGGTAAGAATTAATTATTTTCATTAGGTACTCTACTGTAAACATATACATATCTATTTACCTACTTATTTTTAACACTAATAAATCATTTTTATATTATAATATGACACAATGTATTACCTAATACTCCTTATATTTTTCAATGTGCACTCAAAAGTGTAAGTAGCCACAACAGGAGCATATTTGTGACATGGGATGAGGGGACTGCCCTTCCCAAAAGAAAAGAAAAATTTGTAAAATGTGTAATGCTTTAAATAATTTTTCCAGTAGTCAAATAAGAGTAAGGCGCCTTCAATTTATTTAATATTTAGTGGTTTCACAATAATATTTATTGGTACTGCTCAGATATACGAGCTATTAACATGTTTCTGCTTGGAAATGTGATGTACATTAGTAATAAGTAGACCGCATACGAGACAAGAAATTAATTGTTAATAAATTGACCACCTTGAACATGGTTATAAGGGACACATATTATAAGTATTTATAAGATATTGATTGTCACTTCGCTCTGCAGCTCTATTCACTTTGCTCACTTCGCAAAACTCCCCTCGGTTGTTTTGAAAAATTGTTACCCCGTCATACTTCAGGCTTAGCATTTAAATTGATACATCTTCTGATGTGCTGTGAAAAATCAAATAGGTATGCAATTGATTTTTCATTTAGGATTTTCATATTTTAAAGTTAGCGTACATGAATTTCAGTTTTTAAAAAAAAAATTTTAGAATTTTCAGTTTTTTTTTTATCATTTTGGTAAAAGTGGGTCAGTCCCATTTTAAGTGCCTACCATCAATAGTAAGTTGTTAATCAATAACAGTGAAATATATTTAAACTAAATTTTCATGAAATCAATTTTAGATTATTAGTCATGACCAGGGCTCGGGACTTAAAACATTTGCTTATTTTTATGGATTGACTTAAAATGTAGCAGAGTGCTATAGAAGTGTATATCGTGTTACAACACGTTCAATTATGAAATTTGAAAGTGCTTTTTTTTGCTTTTTTCAGCGATTTTTCAAAAAAATGCTTATTTCAAGTTTTTCTGATAGTTATTGCTTTTTTGACCAGTTTTTCTACTTTTGTATGATTTCCTTATGCGAAGTTGTTTTTGATAGAATTAAAATTAAAAATAATTCTTAGCTTATCTACGTAGTCGCGTAGTCTATCACCGTCTGCGGTATCTTTGCAGGGTTAAGAAAAATATTCCAACGCTCAAAGTAGAACTGGATTTCGGGGAAACAAATTAATATAATTGAGTTCATGTTTATCAATCCATCACCAATTTTTCAGTAAATAATATTATTTGACCGTTGTGGGTTTATAGGCATGATAAATACAAATAATGTTTTGTTTTCAAAATTTAGTAGTGGATTGTTGTTCGCATTCATCGTGTTGCATTTGTCGTTTAACATTTGATCATTCAATGTAAGATTTAATGAATTTTTTTTTCAACTATTATTGTAAATATTGTTTACATTTTATTTTTCAGAAAATCCATAAATTCCTCAGTCTCGAAAAAGAAGTTTATTTTTTTTATAACATAAAGATAAAGATGTATTTTTTATTTTATTGTTGTTTTTATTTATTTATTCTTTATTTTAATTAATATTTTTGCTTAAATTTAAGTTTTTTAAATGCTTATTTGAGTGCTTATAATGATGTTTTTAAGTGAAGTATGTTTTTAATGATTTTAAGTGCTATAAGTCCCGAGCCCTGGTCATGACTAAAAATAATGGTGACAGAAATTTGAAATTTAAGTTATGATAATCAGATTATATTTTCTAGAACCTGGAACCTTTCTTCAGGATTCATATTAAAATAAATAATAATTATTCATATAATCATTATTCATTATGTATTTTTATAATGAATTACCTATATATGTTGTAAGCAATTATTAAATTTATGAAATTTAAAATTATGTGGGTATACAATAAAATCTTATTATTCATATTATTTCTATATTACAATTTAAATTAAAGTTCACTAGTGTTTTCACTCAAATTTAATGACTTAGATCAATCAAAAAAAAAAAGTAAAGAAAAATCAAACTAAACAAATGTAATAATAATTCATTGATCAGTCTTCAGAATTCTTGAAGTCCAGGGTTTCTCCTGTGAATTTTGCTAAATATTTGGCTTATCCAATATTTTGATCATAGAATTTTGTACAAGGTGTATTATTGAAGCACGTTTTTAGAATAAAAAAAGCTTCTACTGTTTTTAAAACTATAAATGAAAAATGTTTACAATCATATTTTCTTACACATCAAAATTGAGCATCGAACGTCAGTATTTTATCATGTAAAATTTTAAAACTGGAACAAATCACTGTCCCAAAAGACTTTCTAAAGACACTGGGACACTTGGTTGAAAATAGGTAGTGTCCCGGCAAAACAGGGAGTTACGGCAATCCTAATTTAGGTAGGTATATTTATATATTTTTATTAGCCCCTTCCAAAATTATTAAACTCTGAATACACGCCTTACCCACAAATTAGACAAATTTGAACTAAAATATTATTTTTCAATTTTTCATGTTGTCATGTATGCAAATTAAATTAAACTGCCTATAATATATATTATAGATGCATATTTATTATTGTAACAATTATTATAATCAACAATAAAATAAGAGGATACCCAAATTAAGTTTATTAATTTTCTCTTATATATATAACTAAGATACTATTAATGTTAATTAATACAAATCTTTATTTATTTTCAGTGATGTTTTAGAAAACTTGGCATGGGCCAGCGTCCAAATAAATTGTTTATGTTTAACCAATGACAGCATTAAGTTTCCATCAGATATGTGTGTTACCAAAGATGAAAAGTTTTTAGGAAATTCTGAAACCTCATTTGCACCGTGTTTAACAGATAATGGTCATGTTGTTCTATCAACAAAACCAAAAATTTTGTTTTGTGATGTTGGATTATCTCCGGGAGAAAATAAATCATGTTCGTTTTCTACTAATTTTAGCTTTAGTATTTTCACAATTGCAAAAAATTAATTTTTATATATATATATATATATTCAAAAGCATAATTTATGATTGATAATTATATCTCCTTTTGATATTCATATAAATGATCATTTTCTGAAAATGAGATCTATGTAAAATAATTAAAAAATAATCTACAATAATTTACAACTATCTATAACTTATTGTTAATTATTATATTTATGTAGTAATTTATTATTTATAAATACTTTAAGCCTGATCTGAGACTGGAATGATTAAAAAAAAATAGCTCATTTACATTTCTCCATAACTTATTTTTCTAAATATTTTTATTCATATTATATAATTTTGTTTTAATATATATTTATAAGTGTGCGCGCGTGTGTATAAGAAAATTTCATTAAATTATTTTATTTTAAATACCAAATTAAAATTAGTTGTTTCTTTTAAAATAATCATTGATGGTAATTACTAATTAAAGATTTAGATTGAATAATGTACAGTATAAAAATTGATCATTTTTACAGTACCTTAAGAATATTAAAACATTGATCCACAACAAATGCTAATTTTCCCAAGTATTTTAGAAATTCAGAAATTCAATAGCTTTAAATTTTTTTACATTATTTATTTTTTAATAAAAAAAAACTGTTTGAATAAATGTTATGAATCATATTATATGGTCCGAGCTGTTAACTATTATATATATAATTATAAAATGATTTATGTTTTAAATCTTTATTGTATGAGTACACTTTAAGCAAATAATTCTTAATTTACTTGCAATTCTTTTAACCTTAAAACCACTTAGAATTTAAAACATAATAAATAAATATGTGCTATATATTTGTTTTTAGATTTATATAGTGAAACATTACCCAGTGATGCACCACCTTCATATAAAGGTCATTTAGTAAAGTATGCATATAAAATCACAGTTGGCATGCAACGTTTAAATAGCCCAATCAAGTTATTAAGAGTACCAATACGTGTTGTAGTTATTCATGGTAAATTTTATAAAGTGTTCTTTGTATATGATTTCACAATGTCTTTCTTTGTTAATTTAGGACTAACTGAAGGAGTGACATGTGAAAATAGTATTGATCTATCTCCTAGTAATCCGTTTTTAGAATCTGAATATAAACATGAAGAATGTGACATGGCTCTTCAAATGCTTCAAGTATGAATAACTATGTTGTGAAAAGTAAAAATTAAACCTTTATAAAACCAATAAAAATCACAAGTCAACATTTTTAATGAAATTCTTACATTTTAATTAATATAAATAATTAATTTACAATTTGTTTTATTTTTATTATTTCAGAATATAACTGCGAAACGAAGTCCTAATTTTTATAACATAACAAACTCTCGAGGAAAAGTAGCTCGTTTTTGTTTATTTAAACAAGCTTATAGACTTGGTGAAGATATAGTTGGTACTTTTGATTTCGAACAGACTGATGTACCCTGTATTGAGGTATTAAATTTTATTAGATTATTTTGTTAGTTAAAATATTATTTTTATGCTATATTTTTTCTTAAAATTTAAATATTTTAGTTGCCTATTTGTTTTTTTTCTTAAATTCACAAATAAAACTTTCACTTATGAAATAAACTATTTTGGTAAAGCATTTTATGATTTACCATAATTGTCAATGTGAATTGTACTTATTGTTACAATATTGTATGTTTTATTGGAAATAATACTATATCTATTATTTAATGCAGTTCCCATTGAATAGTAATTATACTTTAGTCCAAAAGACATTTAAATTTTAAATATAGACCATTTTAGCTGTTAACCATTAAAAAAAAAAAGACATAATTCGCACCTCGGGGTTTTCTTCACTCTTTGAGATATTCTTGTATGTCTATTGAATTTTAAAGAGACGGATAATTTCTTCAATAAGACAATTTTGAGCAGAGCTTCAATTTATTCAAGACAATTTTACTTAAACATCATGAAGTTTGTTATAACAATAAAAAAATATTTTTTGCTTGGACAGTTTTCTATTTCACTGTCAACTGAGAAAAGTAGTTCTTAATAAGAAAATAAGTATTAGAAAAAAAAATTCAAATTTTTTTTTCATATTTTTAAAATTTTCTTGCTTTAAAATATTTTTTATATTATTGTGTATCTATGTTTAAACTTTCATAAAATTTAGATTAAAAAAAAAAAGATAGTTTCCGTGTTTTTTTGGTCACATTTTGAGAAGTTTTTCCTAAATTTTGAGATAAATTAAAAATTAAATTGCAAAAGTATCATTCAGAAGAAAATCATGATTTAGAAAGATGCTAGTCGAAACTTTTGGATAGGTATTTATAAACGAAAACAAAAAAAAAAACATCATTGTAAAAACACTAATTTCTTTGTTCTACCCAGAATCTAAAATATGTTATATATAACTATATTTCATTATAAAAATAATGAATAAAACAAATAATAACTTAAATACTTAAGAAACAATCGTGATTCATTCAATTAATATCTATACACAGATGAACTTCTGATTGCTAATAATTCATGGAGAAAAAACGTCGTATTACAATATTTATAAACTTTGGAACATTAGTTTTTTTGACAGGGACAAATGGCAAGGACAAACTGTCGCTTTACTAACAAAAGATACATCTAAATTGCTATGTTAGTGATAATACAGTAATACAGCCTGGTAAAAAATCAAATAAAACTAACATTACCAAATAATGTATGCTAGTAATTTAAAATAGATATTTGATATGTTAAATAATAACCAAAAACTATTAACCAGTTATGAACTATAGTATATAGTATATACTATAGTTATGAATTTTAATTACCTAGTTTCTACATGTTAGCAATTCAAACTTTATCAAGTTTTGATTCGGAGCAATTAGATCTGTATTTTATGAATTAGACAATAATAAAGTTTAGATAAAAAGTGCAATTCGTTCAAACTGGTTAAATTCAGCATTCATTTCATTCAGGTAAAATAATATATTCACTTTATTTCATAATACTCGGTCAGCTATTGTGGATAAGACATAATGGGTACAGTTTCAATTAGCATCTTGTAATATATTATAATTATTAATAAAATATTAATTTTGTAATAACTGCTTAAGTTATCTTTATGACTATCTGTGTTGTTTAATTTATTCCAAAATTTTATAAGCAACTCATCATTTAAAAAGCTTTTATTAAACTTTCAATATTTGTTTTTCTCATGTCTGCATGTGTGGAATCTTATTAGTTAATTAAAAAAAAAAATAAGAGCAGTAAATATGAAGGAAATACAATTATTCAATTGCAATTTATTATAATACATAAAATGTTTAAAATGATTTTTTGAATTGAATGGTGTATCATCAATTCCATATTTAGGTGTAATAATTATTTAATTGAATGTTGCAAAAAAATAGGCAAACCTCATTACTAATTTCTTTAATTTTTTCCTGTTCTTGCTATTTTGAAATCGACAAATAAAAATGTAAAAACAGTTAAATCAAAAGAATTTTAAACTTTAATAATATAAACTAATAGGGTTGATTTTGAAGCTTATATGGAAGGCTTATAATAGGATTTGTTGAACTTTTGGCTTCAACATGATTATATGCATATTATGGTTCGTGATTAAATATCCGTTATATTACAATGGAATTATACTAGTTTAATAAAAGCCATTAATTTTGGGTAAATTGCTATACATTTTTGTAATAATTATGTACATAATTGCTTTTCAATTTTCTGCAACCTTCATAAATTCACTAAAACCGTAATATTACATTTTATTATTTAATTTGGTACTTGACAGTTTTGTAAATAGCTTGTTTACTGATTGTGGCCATATTACTACCCTTTTAATAGTTTTCCATCTCAGTGATCATATTATTTCCCTTATAACAGTTTTCATCACGTTTAAGCATATTTAACCACAGACTTTTTTGTTAAAATTGATTACAAAAAACTTTTACAAGTTCATACAAATAATTAAATTAAGTATAATGAGTTATATTTTAAATACCAAAATAAAGAATGTTTTTTATACATTTCTATGCGTGTGTGTAAATATATTTATTGTAATTCATACTTATTAAACTTATATTATTTAGAAATATAAAAATTTATTGAGAACAAAATATTCATGCAATAAATGTTTGTAAATAATTTTGTGTGTAACACCAGTTTCTTGGTAAATTGCAAAATAAAAACATTTTGAGACCTCCGAGTCTAATTTGTCGAATTTTGGGAAATTTTTCCAAAATTTTGAGAAAACTATTAAGAATTTCGAAAAATTACTTCTAAAAAATACTATTTTGAGACTAAGTATGATTCAAAAAAATGCTAGTAAAAACTTTTGGCCAAGTATGTCTATACAAACGTATGTACACATAAAAAGAAATAAGAAATAAACATCATAAAAACACTGGCTTCATTGCTCTACTCCGAATCTAAAATAATATAATATAACTTTAAAACCTTTAATTTATTTATAGTAAATTTAACTGTAGGTAAAATGATTATCAACATAGCACCAAAAGTATTTGGTTATATGTAAGTAGCTTTTAGATTTTGAATGGATAGAAGAAGTTAGTGGTTTTACAATGGTCTTTGTTATTTATTTCTGAAAATATTTTTTTTTCTCGAAAAAATGCTCTAATGCTATAATTTTATAGGTTCCCAGTAAAAAATTTCAGTAGTTAGATAAGTAGATACTTTGTTTTTTCTACATCCTCTATTCATTGAATTTTTTAATTCCTTGTATACTTACATTACCTTATAGTCTATAACATTTTAGATTCTAAGTGGAGCGATGATGCTAGTTGTTTACAATGATTTTTACTTTTTTTTTGTATAAACATTTTTCTTTAGAAATACTTGTTCAAAAGTTTTGAAAAGCACCTTTTTTGAATCGCAATTTGCCTATAGATAGTACTTTTGAGAGAACATTTTTCGAAATTCTTAAATTTGGGAAAAAACTTCCCAAAATTTGACAAAAAAGACTCAAAAACTATATTTTTTTAATCCAAACTTTATCGAAATTTAAATGGTGATAGACAATAATATTATGAGAAATACTTTGGTGCAAAAAAATTTTGAAAATATGAAGAAAATTAATGGAAATTTCTTTATAATACATTTTTTTTATTTTAAAATGATGATTTTTTTTTCTATGCTCACATTTTCATTAAAAATACTTGTCTAAAAATTTTGACCAGTAACTTTATTAGTGTAGATGATATTTTTGAGAAGTAATTTTCAATAACTTTTCAAGATTTGGGAAAAATTGCTCAAAATTTGACAAAAATGCGTTTAAAAATTTTATTTTTGTCCAAACTTTATGAAAAGTTTAATAAATATGAACATTAATATAAGGAAATAGAAATGCTTTGGTGCAAGCAAATATTTAACATGTAAAAAAATTTTTTCTAAATTTTTTTTTTTGTAACACTTCTCTTATTAAATTTTTTGTTTTCCTTTTAGATTCTGAATGGAATGAAGAAGCTTATGATTTTACTATGATGTTTTTTTTTTTATTATTTATTTTTTCTCATTCTATGAACACTTTTTCATATAGAAATACTTGTCCTTAAGTTTCAATCAGTACCTCTATAGAACTGGAATCATACCCATATAGTACTATAGAGAGGTCATTTTTCTAATTTCTCTACACTTTTTCCAAAAAATGGGGAAAATCTATCAAAAACTTTAAGATTTGATCAATTTTGAGTTTAAGTACAGTATTTTGAAAATTTTGGAAATTTTTTTTAGTTTTTATGTAATAAAATTTTCGATTTTTGATATTAAGACTAGAAATTTATTATGATTCCACTGACATATATGTCTAATTGACCTGAAAAATCTCAAAAATCGTAAATCAACTTTTTTTCATACCTGTTTGAAGTTAGTATTACAATGAAATTTGTTTGTTTTACCTAAAATTACGCTCTTTAACATACATAAAAAAAAAGTGGCAAGACCGATTATTTTTAAATTTGGGGCCTAGATAGAAAATTTCATTGCAAATATTTTGGTGCAATAAAATTTCTTACAGATGAATAATTAAATATTTTACAAGGGTATGATTTAAAAAAAATTAGTGAAAATACAGACAGATAATATTATTATGAAATATATATATAGTTTATGAAGGTTGATAATTTTTTATTGCATCGTATGTATTTTTCGACGCTGAATATGATGCTGTGAATTAAAATCCACGTGCGGGGCTATAGTTTACTAATTATTTTATTTCATTTTGAAAATTCAATATTTTCGGTTATTATACTAAATACTTACTATTTCTCTACAAGGTCAAGTGATGTAATGTGACGCAATGGTAATCTGGCCAGCCCTATCACACGATGGTGTCGGTTTTGATTCTATCTGCGGAAATCCGAATTTATTATATTTGTTTTTTAATTGTGACTGACTAGATGCACCACGATAAACATTAGTAAAAATTATAATTGATAGTTTATCATTTATGTTCAATTCTTCAAAACTGATAATTATTATTGTGTATTAGTTGAAGTTCAATTCAAAATCGTTTTATTGGCAAAATGATTTATTGTTTCTTGAAAATTCAATACACACGTCAAGAGTATCTCACCCAACGTGCAAAGAACACCTCGACAAGCAAAGTACACACTTTTTTTCAATTAATAATGGAATAAATATAATTGACTGAGTAAAAAATATTTTATTTACATAATGTATTGGTTTTACAAATTTATGTTTTTTCATATGTATGTAATCACAAGTTTGGGTATAAATGCTGGTCCAAACGTTTCGATCAGTAACTCTACTTTCTTCTACTCTATTTGCCTAATTGTCCATGGTGCAAAGTATTAACAAATTTTTAATAAATAAATAATAAGTAATTATGGTTATAAAAATCTTTTGATAATAATCTAAATATGGAATACTGTTTTTTATTCTGTATCATTTAATTATTGTTGTGGGTCATCAAAATTCAAAAGTTTTACAAAATGGTTTGTACCTTAAAAAGTTTAGGAACCTCTGCTTTACATGATTTCATCATTTATGTATTCTTGCCTTTTTATTTCTTTTGATTTTTCTAAAATTTCCTCCGTATTATTTAACATGCAGTGTTTTCTATTTTTCTATTTTTATGCACTTATGCACTAAATAAATATCTAAATGTACTAAAAAAAACTGAAACTATGCATTGTAATTTTTGTTTTTAATTACCTTATTAAATGCTTTTCACTTTAGGTATTTTTGTTTTAGGCGATTAAAACACAACAACCAAATAGGATAGGATTGTGAAACTTACTCAAACTATTAAAAATAGTTAATAAAAACTAATTTTTAGCTTAGTATAGAACTTTGAAAATATTGGATCCATGGTGCAAAGTAGGTAGGCTTTTTTTTGTTTAAATGATCCGAAAATATTTTTATCGACACATTTGAAAACTATAGTCATTGCTGTTTGGAATATTTGCTTACACTGTGTAATTTATTTACTTGTCTCGTTATTTAATTATCGAATTATATTTTATTAGAATTAAATGTTTTATGAAGTTTTGACTGAAAAAAATTACCAAAAATTACCAGTTTCTTACATATTCAAACTTTAAAGAGGAGTATTATTGTCATTGTAGAACCTATTGGCTATCACCATACAGAACGTACAATCATTTTAAACTAATACAATGCAGTTTATATTCACTTTTCCTTTGCATTTAAATTTATAATTGAAGCTCAAGAAATTTTATACAAATAATGGCAGATTTCTTTTGTTACCTACCTATTGTTTCTTAACCTTTGCAATTCATTCTTGAATATTTTTTATAAACCAACTCATATATACAGGGTGTCTTAGTATGATTTGACAAATGCAATAACTTTTGTTCTATTAATAATTTTCTACTTTTTTTTTTTTTTGAAAATTTTACTACAGCATTGCACTACAACAATAATATCATATATATTATTTAGGGCCCAAATTTTAAAATTTTAAATTTTACTCTACAGAATTAGAAAAAATTCAAAATAGCCATTTTGTGAACCCGATTTTTAGAAAAATATTGCTGTTTAAATCTCTAATAAAGGTTAATCTATTCATTTTCTGAAAAAAATTTTGAGTAATTTAATAATATTGTTAAATAATTCATAATATTACTATTATTATGAAGTACTAGATAAAATTATTAAATTATTCACAAATTTAAAAATAAATTGTAGAAAATAAACGAGATTATTAGAGATTTAAGCACCAATATTTTTCTAAAATTCAGGTTTACAAAATGGCTATTTTGATTTATTTCTAAATGTGTAGCATAAAATTCAAAATTTGAAAATTAAGGTTTTAAAAAAAAAACAAACAAACAAACAAAAAATGTACCTATGTGTTATTGCTGCAACGTAATGCTTAAGTAATAATTTAAAAAAAAGAAAGTTAAAAATTATTAATAGAACAAAAATTATTGCATTTGTCAAATCATACTGGGACTCCCTATATTTATGTAATGTATTATATATATATACTTAAACATACTTTTGTTTTTATTTTTTTTATTGAAATTAGTTATGTCAGTTTGTAACAAGAGCTTAAAGTATCAAAATGTGGCAAAATTGATCATTTTCTCAAATTATTGTTAAATCAATATGAATTATTGATACTGATATGGATTATTCTGTTATAGTATTATTAAAATTAAACATACCTACATACCTTAAAATTTATACGAACAGAGTTTTATTCCAATTTAAAGAAGTCAAAAAAAGCATTTGTGCATTCATTATTTGAAAATATTTGTATGCATTATAAATAAGAAAAACACACATTGTAACACCTATAAATGAATTGTATTACTATAATATATAATCTCAAAATATTTTTATTTATAAGAACAATAAATAAATTATATGTTTTAGACTCTTGAGGAAGTGAAGAAGCTAGTGTTTTTACAATGATGTTTATTTTTTTTCTGTAAACACTTTTTTATAAGAGAAATACTTGTTAAATAGTCATGAACAGCAACTTTCTGAAACCAAATTTGCCTGTAGTTTTTTACTTTAGAAAGGTCATTTTTCAAATTTCTCAATTCCTCCATTTTTTTTTGGGGGGGGAACTCCCTAAAATTGGACAAAAAAGACTCGGAAACCATAATTTTTTGATCCAAACTTTATGAAAATTTAAACAAACACAATAATATAAGAAATATTTTGGCGTAAGAAAATTTTGAAAATGTGAAAAAAAATTATGGACATTGTATTCTAAAAATTTTTTTCTCATTCATTTTTTCCCCCTTTCTTTATTTATTAGATAAAAAAAAGTAAAGTTAAGTTAAATTAGGTTAATTAAAGTAAAGCAAAGATAAGAAAATAAAATAAAGTAAAGTAAAGTATAGACAAGAAAGCCGGACATACTTCACACCACGTGTATTTTTCGCTCTTCGGGTCAGATATTCTTGAATAGTGTGTTGAAAATAATGACTATTATTATTATTTATATTATTAACTTCCTTCCTTCAGAACCATCTTATTGAAGAAATGATTTATCGTTTCATTAAAATTATACACACCCACCATGAGTAGCTAACACTAAGAGCGAAAAATACTCGTAGTGTGAAATATGTTTGACTTTCTTGTCTATACTTCACTTTACTATTTAATTTTATTATTATCATAGAATCTGTTATGATTAATATATAAGATAAAACACTAGTATGTTTGTTTACTTGAAGGGCCATGATAAAAAAAAAGAAAATGATTAATTTTACTATACTTAATCATAAAGAGATTAAAAAAAATGAGGTCGCATATTTATCATCAAAATTATGATGTAATTATCATAACTTAGACGAGTAATTAAGAGTTATTTTGGGTGGAGTAAAAACCAAATTAATAATTATTCATTTATGTTACTATACAAGACCTTATTATCCAGTAAAATCTGTAGAAATATATTTAATAACACATAAATTAAAGTCTGATATTTTAAAAATACATTTCTGGTTAGTTTTGTTATGTATTTTGTTAGCCTTTTTATTTATTATAATTGTATAATATTTGTGATGAATAAATTTTTTTGTTAAAAACGAGTTTACCTATAGGTACTGACCGAATAGACATAAATATTATGATATACATAATTTTATTTGTTTAGTTTACAGTTAGCTTACAGTGTGAAGAAGCCGTTAATAAAGACTTTGTTGTGAACACCCCAAGACCTCGAAAAGACAACATGTCAATCGTTTCATATAACACTCAACATCAGTTCTGTGCCAATACTTTGAAATCGTTTTTGCAGCTCGCTATTCCGTTAAACGTCACTCCTGCGTTTAGCACACTTCTAGGTAAGTATGGTTAACATAGTCAACTTTGACTTATATGCAGAAGATTCCCTTTTTGGTTAAACGCGTCTTTTCCTTTTACAGCTTTTATATTTTCGTTTTACAACCAAACATTTTAAGAACCACTTTGCTTATTTTATTTTATTTTTATTACAAAACGGGCCGTGGCCCAAGTTACAGAAAAATATATACATAATAATAATAATGACAGGAAAATACATATAAATTAAATTAACATTAGAACATTGTTACAATTGATTAAGAAAAATAAAACGACAGGTCCTCATTAGCAATATGCATCATTCTAAACATAGGTCTATTACGAGAATAAATTGGTGGTGCAAAGAGGATAAAAAACGGGTACAATGTTCTTGAGTGGAAACTGAGGATTTTAAAATTAAGTTGACTTAATAATACAGAACCATCTATAGAGCCATTTATGAGATTACGCTAACACTTAGTTAGCAGATATCCGTCTATCAGATAGGTTTGTTAATACATATATTAAGTTAATATATATTATAATAATTAATTTTTATTCTTGTGTAGATATTATTAAGATAATCGACATCTTCGATTCATATTTATTAAATTTTGAGTGATGGCTAAAATTGTTTATTCCTATAAAGTATACATTTTAATGGAAAATTTACTGGTCTTTTAGAGAATACATTCATACTTATTTGGTTTTGTCTGAAAGGAAAAGAGTGATCATCTTTTATATGACATATGACTTATATTATAATGCCTACATATAAATTATTATTCTTACTTTTAATGTCAGTTGTCACTATGAATAAACATAGTTTAGCTTCGTTTAATAATTATAATAATCATTTTTGGTAAATGTGCTATAGTGTGCGTGAAATGGCGGCTTCATTTTGAATTCGTAACGAGTACAAAAAGTTCGGGCGAACGGTTGGACGAGACCAAAGAGGGCACATGCTGGACAGGTCCAGAGAACATAGACATCGAAACAATGGTATGGGATCTTCCCATACAAATTTACCCATCCGTGCCGTCAATAGCGAATGACCCACATGCCCAAACAAGAATCACAATCATGATATGATTTTTTTTTTTTATGCTGTACACGTATATTTTTAAAATAATGTGTAAATAATTATTTATTTTATTTTTATACGAATTATCAATCAATTTTTTTTTTTATACCTTATTTTTTGTTTATTATTTGTGTCTTGATAAATTACTTTTATTCTGTTATTAAAAGTTGAAAGGGGACCTTTTCTAGTGTTTTTTTTTTTTTTGGCTTCTCTACGCCGCCTCTGCCGACCTGAATACCCTTTTACAAATGTCAACTTACACGAATACAATAATGTCCTTTTGTGACGTGTTATTAAAAGGACGTCCGAAAAGACATTAATCACGCTTGCTGACCATGCGTTGAATATATACGTCTGATGACCACCAGTGGTGGCGGCGGCGGCGGCGGTCAACTGCGTGCAATTGTGTGCATAAAGCCACAAACTTTTGACTAGGCTTCCGGACTCTGCGGGCAAATATTATTACATAATATATACAACACGCAGCAATAACAACGGCAACAACAATACGCGCGCGGCGAGTTGCTGCAGCAGCAAGCGGTCG
Source organism: Stegophylla sp. TES_Ste_2020 (assembly GCA_025469315.1). Classification (NCBI taxonomy): domain Eukaryota; kingdom Metazoa; phylum Arthropoda; class Insecta; order Hemiptera; family Aphididae; genus Stegophylla; species Stegophylla sp. TES_Ste_2020. Next base: position 2,389 of record JAIPRM010003295.1, on the reverse strand, counting down.
TGTGATATACAATTTGACAAACAAGGAACCGAATCGCGTGCAATTTCATCGCGCCACAAAGGCATTCCTGCGCGATACTGAATATTAAAATAACTTCCGGTCGGTCAAACATCATAAATGGCAGCAAAGGCGCGGGACGCCGGATATGCATAATATTATAATATAATGTACGTATAATAATAATAATAATAATAATAATACGAATCGGTCATACGAGACGAATTTTGAATTCCTTCCGCAGAAGAAAACGCTTTATAGTTTTATATGTATATCACATAATAATATATTATCGTTATATTATTATTTCGTATAAGTCTGTACACGAGTATATATATTATAATAATATTATGTGCGTATATTGTTGTTAATCCCGTACCACCCAGTCGTTTTCACGGACACTATGTTTTAGATTCTGAACGAAGTGAAGAAGCTAGTGTTTTTACAATGATGTTTAATTTTAATTTTTTTTTCTTTGTACATTTTTTTGTATGGAAATACTTGTCCAAAAATTTCGATCAGTAACTTTTTGAAACCGGATTTGCCTCTAGATTGTACTTTAGAGAGATCATTTTTTGAATTTCTCAATTCTTCAATTTTATTTTTTGGAAAAAACTACCCAAAATTTGACAAAAACGACTCGGAAACCATCAGTTTTTGATCCGAACTATATGAAAATTTAAACATAGATAGAAAATCATGAAAGAAAATTTTGAAAATGTGAAAAAAAAATTTTGGATACTTTTCTAACATTTTTTTTTCTCATTTCTTTTTTATATTATTAACTTCCCTCGTTCAGAATCGTTTTATTGAAGAAATGATTTATCATTTCTTTAAAATTCAATACACCCGTCAAGAGAATCCCACCCGTCGTGCGAAGTATGTCCGGATTTTTTTTTTGATACAATACGATTGCGTAAGATGTGCTTATAGGTCGCACGTTTTTCAAAAATTTATACTGAAAACAGTGCAAACGTTAAAACGATTTTCGGGCGATGTTTATTCATTGTATAATCATGATTACCTGCAGTGGCGCAACCAAGGGGGGTGTTTTAGGTGTCTGGACACCCCCCTTGAACTATATTTATGGAAATTTTATTCAATGAGCATTGAACAAAAATCCTTTTAACTATATAATTATAACCTCTACTAATTCAGAAATAAACTTGAAACATGCTTCAAAAATTCATATTATTAAATATACGGTGCTAACTAAATTGTATTTATCTATAAATAACGTTACAAAAATGTTAACTCGTAGAAGAGGCAGTTAGATTTCGCTACATGAAATTTCTAATTAATGAATTCTCATAAAGTGTCAATTGATTATAATTTTATATTTAAATAATTAGGTATGGTGGAAATTTATTGGTGGACACCCCCCTTGAAAAAATCCTAGTTGCGCCACTGATTACCTGTGCTTTTTGTAAGTTATTTGAGAGTTTTGTTCTTTATGAAATCTTCGTTTATTTTACCAAATATAAAAAAGCCTGACATACTTCGCAACATGGGGTGTTCTTCGCTCCTCGTTGGAATAATATTGGTGGGTATATTACATTTTAAAGAAACGATAAGTCATTTCTTTAATACAACTACTCTGAGCGATGCTTCAAATTAATATACAATAATAATAATTGTCTCTTAGGTTATATTTAACTTTAATAGATGTTATTTAATAATGTTGAGTACTCGACAATTGTGTGTGTGTGTGTGTGAGGTAAATAATTGTCTTTATAAAAATGAAAAAAATCAATAAAAATCTATTTTTACAAATACATAAATTGTCAACCTATCTGTTATTAGTGTAATTGGCATTTTGGTGTTTTTATGGGAATATAGGGATTTGAGTTATTTATGGATATGGCTTTATTTTTCAATAAAACTGTCGAATTAAATTCACTATTTTTTCAAATGTCCAGTAATAGTCCAAAACTATTAATCAACAACAAAGTAATCTATGTCAATTTTTATTTGTAGTACATTATTTATAGTACTTTTTCCATTTTTTTTTTTTTTTCAATAAAATCCTTGTAAAATTTTTAATTGTTCGTTTGTGAAAAATTTCTTTACACCAAAATATTCGCAATGTGATTCTCCATCTATGACCAAGTTTCATAAAGATTGGTTTAACCAATTATTTTAAATTCTGAACGAAGTGAAGAAACTAGTATTTTTACAATGATGTTTATATTTTTCTTTTTTTTTTTCATTTTTTTCTGTGAACACTTTTTCGTATAGATCTATTTGTCCAAAAGTCTCGATCAACAATTTTTTGAAACTGGATTTTCCTTTAGTTGGTACTTTAGGGAGGTTATTTTTTGAATTTCTCAATTCTTCAATTTTTTTTTTTTTTTTTTTGGAAAAAACTACCCAAAATTTGAAAAAAAGACTC
>JAIPRM010003294.1:0-20003 GCA_025469315.1 Stegophylla sp. TES_Ste_2020 | reverse complement strand
TCCTTCGTTCAGAATCGTTTTACTGAAGAAATGATTTATCGTTTCTTTAAAATTCAATACGCCCGTCAAGAGAATACCACCCGTCGCGCGAAGTACACCCATCGTGCGAAGTATGTCCGGCTTTTTTTTCATTGTCGCGTATAAAATTTTAATTTTTAACCTAGTCGAGTTACTTTTTTCTAAAATTTACTTTTAATTTACAAAGCTGACAAAACAGATTTTAACCAACTATTAAAATTTGTCATTCCACAATAACTAACCGTGTTAAAAACACAAATCGTTTAAAAAGCCCAGTCTCGCCGTTATATCCCTAGTCACGATAGTAACAGCAGTAGTAGTAGTAGTAGTAGTAGTAGTTTCTGTTTAACACTTTGTTTTTTTTGTTTTGTTTTTGCTTGTGCTCGTGCGCATTTGTTTGTTTGTTGGCGACCAAAAACCACAGAAAACCGGAAACGCCATTCGAGGTCTGGTCCGATGGATCTATTTTTCGGCGACCACCAAACGCGGCGGCGGCGTAGGTGGAGCGAGCGTTAACGCAACAGGCAGTGACGGTGGTACAGCGGTGGCAAGCGGCGCGTTGCCACAGTTGCCCGGCCTGAGCGAAGAAGAGTCGGCGGGCGAGTGGTCGCCGCCCACGTCGCTGTCGCCGTCACCGGTGCTGCAGGCGTCGTGCCGCCGACGGGACAGCAAGCCGTCCGAGCCGATCGCCGCCAAGACGGGCCAAGGTGGCGATGGCGGTCGGCGGTCGTTCGACGCACGCAGCGACAGCGGCTTCAGCGACTGTTCGTCGCTGACCTCGTCGTCCCTGGCCCCGTCCACCGCGTACACCGCCGCCAGGCTGTCCGACAAACCGTCGGCCATCGCCGAGGAGACGCCCAACAACAACAACAACAACATCAACCCGAACGTACAATGTCCCGCGGCCAATCGCCTCTCGGCTCCAGTCCCCGCAACTCGGACCGCGGCTCCTGCTCCTGCTCCCGCCCACTCCCGTTGCCCCGCGACCCCGCGTCCATCAATCGTTTCGCTCGCTAGACAACCCGTGGCTACTACTGCTCCTGCTCAACGATCCGCGACCACTTTTCCTGCTCGTTCACCGGTACCCGCTAAAAAGTACACCACCCCCTCCTTTATCAACACCGGTCTTCGCTCGCCCCGCCCGCTTAACCGCCGCTCCGCCAACACCACCGCCGCCGCCGCCGCCGCCTCTGCCACCACTCTCGCTCAAGGAAAACTGCCCGCAGGTAATGCCGGCGGCGGCCAGGCAAACCGGTTGAACTACGACCAGGGCGCAGGAAAGACGAGCGCGAAGGAAATCATACGCGTACAGGTGTCGGACAACTTCAAAAAGGCCGTCGAATTTTGGAAACAGTGAAAAGAATAACGCCGAGTTATTTTTATCGATACTATAATATCATTTAATCGGTTTTTTTTTTTTTTTTAATTTCAAATATCAACTAATCGTTCGCGAAAAATAATCATTTGTATTAGTATTATAAAATATTATTCGCTCGTTTTACGTAAACAGTCTGCCACTGTTTGATTATTATTATTATTATTATTTTTTTTTTTTTTGTTTAGACGACATTATATATTTTTACATTTATAACTTCGTGTTATTTTATTATTGCCAAAGCTTAGACGTTATACACACGTGTACATACAAAATATTACGTAGGCGATAACAATATATATATATATATTGTATTTTATAAACTGTTATTATAAATTAGATACTATTATTATTGTTTTTTGCATTTCATACGTGTTTCATAGACCGTAAACAATTTATATTATATATTAATATAATATTATAATAATAGTTATATAGTTGTGTGTCCGTCTGTGTCCTTTGCATCGCTCATTATTATTATTATTATTATAGTTATAATTACCTATATTATATTATCGGCGTCTAATAATATTATAGATAAATCTGCTTTTTTTGTTGTTTGTCGATTATTAAAAGACGAGTGTCGTTGAACATTTTTAATTATTATTATTATTATTATTATTGTTATTTTTAAGATTGTTTTTGTGTAAAAATAACTATTACTTATTGATTTATAATATTTATACATACTATGTAATATAAACTGCAAGGCATAAATATCACATTGTCGCGTTTGCCTATGCTTACTTATAGCACCAATGGACGTCGCCCGAGTAACTTACGTTATTTACAAAAAATCCAAACCTTATCTCTGATTCAAAATCCTTCTGGTGATACATTTATGGATTAAAAACGAATAATTTCATACCATTTACTATGATGCTTGAGGACAAGCTGACATCTACAGGTGGTACTGAATTCGCTAATCTTTTTAAAGAATTATTCAGTTCGGTTTATTCTACAAACAAATTAAATACTGGTGAATGTCTTGGTTAATCAAAAATCTATGCAGATATATACCAGCTACAACCATAATATATTAAATTCACTTTTAATAAGATTTTTGAAAGCCTTTAATTCTTTTGATTTAAATCCTTGCCCTGGTTCAGTTGGTATTCCTGATATTTTGTTACGTGATGTATCTTTTCCTTATCTGTTTCCTAATGTAGTCTATTTAATTTTTCATTAATTGTTGGCACTCTCCCCTCCCAATGGAAAACCAGTTTTATTACACCTATTTATTAGAAGTCTGGTAACAAAAGTTTGATAACAAATTACAGACCGATTGCAAAACAACAAACTTTACCAAAATTATTAGATAAATTAGTGACAAAGGCATTACAATTTTTTTTTCAAAACCATTTTAGATAATAACCAGCATGGATTTAGGAAGGAACGATCAGTAGAAACTAATCTTTTCTGTTTTTATAATTTCTTGGTAAATTCTATGGAATCTGGTATTCAGACGGACGTTATTTATACAAATTTTCAGCAAGGCTTTCAATTCGGTAAGCCATTCAGTGCTGATTGCAAAATTTAAGACGTATGGCATAACTGATCAATTGTTAACTAGGATTAGTTCTTACTTAGTAAATAGATTTCAACGGGTGAAAATGTATGGTTTTCCATCAAATAAAATACAAGTACCTTCAGGTTTCCCCCTAAGGGGGCATTAATCACCACTTGTGTTTGTATTATTTATTCTGGACATAGGTGCATACTTTAAATACTGTACGTACCAACTGTTTGCTAATGATCTCAAATTTAAGCAAAATGATGTTACAAGTGATGACCATTATAAAATCCAAGATAACCTTTACAGATTTTGTGATTGGTGCCATTCATATGGGTTAAAACTGAACTCCACTAAATGTTTCAAAATGAATTTTTCCCGTTCAAGAATGAAAATAATTAACGACTATATCATCTCTTTGATAATCACATTGATCATATTAATACCGTTAAAGATTTTGGGGTAGTTTATGAAACTAATTTATCATTCCAGCCACATATCGATCATATCTGTGTGAAATCTCTAAGAACTCTTGGATTCTTAATTAGGAATACCAAAGAATTCAGGAAATGAACAGTGTCTAATAAAGTTGTACATTTTTTTAATTAGACCTACGTTGGAATATTATTCAATTATGTAAAATCCCTCACAAATAGGATTGATGGAATTTCTTGAGCGTGTACAAAGAAGATTTTATACATTTTTGATACATTTTTAAATCAAAAAATTGAAATATTCCACAAAATAATTAATTTTTTAAGGTTTTCAAATCTCAGAATGTGCTAGACGAACTGATAATATACTGGGTACCCTTAATAAACCATAAATTTATTTTTTATTTAATCCATTAAAAAACAAAAAAGAAAGAAAAAAAGATATGGTAATGTATAAAATAAAAACAATCATTCAGTTGAAGAATAAAATGTATTTTATTTTATTAATTTTTTTTTTTTTTTTTAATTTTTAGGTCATTATTGCATATATATTTATAGATTTTTAGGGCATATAATTGACAGTCTTAATTATTAACTTCCTTCGTTCAGAATTGTATTATTAAAGAAATAATTTATCGTATCTTTAGAATTCTATTATACTAATACATCCACCAAAAGTATCTGACTAGAGGAGCGAAGAATACCTGTTGTACGAAGTATGTCTGGCTTTCTTGCCTCTACATTATACATTTTTGTTTTACTTTTCTCTACTTTACTTTACTTTTTAGTAATCAGATTCAAACAAATTTTAATTTTCATAAAATTTTACTAAATTCAGAGGTAAAACTATTCGTTTTGATTGATAAAATGATTGTGTGTATTTATAAATTATTCAAACTTTTTTTTTTTTTCATTTATATCATATTGATATTAATTATTACATACAATAAATAAGAATTTATAGGTACCTAACATTTTAATATTCATATTTCCATATCGATATATTATGTACAGAAGCCTAATCAGAAATATGACGGAAGGATGTCTTCGTAATGGCTGAAATTCCTGCACAAAATAACGAGTGAAATAACTGGTTAATATCATCGATAAATATCGCGGTAGTTAATACTTGTTAGTAGCAACTAAAGTTATCCTAGTCTCATACAACAGATTTTTTTTTGCCCCGACTCGATTGGCAATACGAGAGGATAGAACGTTGTTATACTTCATTGCGTGACGAAAAAAAATAAAAAAAGAGCGTAGGCAAAGGCGCACTAAATGTGTAAAATACAAAAAGCTAGAACAGCATAATAAGTCGCATTTTATTGAAAACATCGAACACATGTATATTGCACATTCAGAAGGTATGGTAATAATAGCATGAGATAATAATATATCACGATTTAATATAATATTTTGGTAATAATAATAATTATGAAGATCTTAGCCGTGACGCGGAAAAGATTATAATTAGGTACATCTATCAACATAAAACACAAACAGACAAAAAAAAAAGTACATAAACAAACAATCCGACGATCGGTCGTCGCACGCGAAACGACGAACATATCTAATACGCTACTAATAATTTATATTCATAATTTGATAATTATAATAATAATAATAATAATAATAATTGTAATAGGATTGCTTTACAAATTTATTCTAAACAAACAAAACGGACGAATTCGACTCGTTCGGAACAAAAGACAAAATATGACACACACACGACACGACTTAATAATAATAATAATAATATAATATCTACGCGATACACGATGAAGCGTAGGTACGTTTGAAAACATTAAAATGATTTTATCTCGATAAAAATCATAAAACTCGGTCACTACGTAATATTTATAACACATTTATAATTACTTTAATAATAATAATATTGGTGGCCAACGGTAGAAAAAGGAGATGTGGTGGGCGAGGACAAGCGATGAGAGAATAATATGTGAGATAAAACGATCAAAGAAAATAATATATACCAAGTGATGAGCCGGGCCAAAATTAACACTTTTTATGTCCCTCGTAATGATATATTATATCTATTATAAATTGTTCAGGTATTTTTGTGCCGTTATTCACGATAAGGCAATTGGCACTGAAAACACCTTATTTCTTTTGCTGTTATTAAATCAGAAGGGGTTTTTTTTTTTTTAAATTATGAATACCGTGGCGAAAAATTGAGAAAACATTGTTTGTGTGAAACAAAAATTATTAAATATTTAGTACCATCAGAACCATAAGCGCAATTAGGATGAAAATGTTGAGGCTAACATATATTTTATTTTAGTCCTTCCAAAGTCATTACACTTATGCAATTCCAAAATATCTTGGGAGGGGGACTTTGTGTGATTTTGAGGGGGCTTATCCTCCATTTTCCCCCACCTATTCACGCCTATGATCAGAGTATTATTGTAATGACTCGAAAGACTTCGTTTTAAGTTAATCGAGTTTAGTACAACGAATGCAATACAATACAATATATCGAATATTATTTAGTTTTACAGTATTAATACTGTATTTTTACACTAAAATAAACTAGTGCATCGAAAAGAACGAAATTTTTATGATAAGAAAACAAGTGTAACTCAAATTCGACATTTAAACTAAACTAATTCTGATGGTACGATATAATTTTCGATGAATTGTAAAAGTGTTAAACTTATAGTATATTGTAGATTACAGTATCAGGGAGCATACCCAAAGGGATATTTTAATTAAACAACTACTAAGAACTATTCCGGGGAATTCGTTTAGCGATTAATTCAAATAGTAGAAGACTTAAATTATAAATGTTTATAATATTTCAATACACTATCTGTATTGATTAACATATTATTATATGTATAGATTAAGTTTGGTTAAGATTTTCCAATCAAAACATGTTTGCTGCTAATATTAATATAATATATTATCTATTTGTTTTTTGATGTTATCTTGTTAAAAAAATGTTTGATTCCTTACGTGACGGATTTCAAGATATGTCTTTATACAGTATTTTAAAACGAATAAGGAATCACATAGTAAGATTTGATTATTACAAAACGTTTTTGCAACGTAAAATGTATAACAAATTAATTAATATGTTAATTTATTGTTAAGTCACGTGTTGATTGGTATCTTAGCCGTTACCGTTAAGTGCAATAATCAAAAGTTCGTCTCGCAATAAGACTAATGTGTAAAATAATGTTAATAAAGATTGTGAAAATAGTATATTTTATGAATTCGGGCGATCGGCAATTGGACCACATTTTATCTGTACAGTTGGCAAGAAAAACGTTTTTTATATTTAATGACTCGGATATAAATTGAGTTACAACGAAGATACGAAATGTTTCAACTTCAAAACATAGTATAACAAATATGTATAATAGAGATCAGATCAGTGATCAGATTTGTCGATCGACTTGTGATCTTTTCGGTATTTATTGCACAAATATTTTCCCAAAAAAATCGGGGTACGACATAGGTTAAAAATAATAATTAGTACTGGTATACAGCTAATGTTAGCCGTTGATTTGTACCGGTTTCTGTATCGGCTCATCACTCGTAAAAATGTAGTCGTATGCGCGAAAAAAAATTTCGGCAGACGGAGAAATGATTAGCGGTTGGTCACGTTCAAGAAAAAAAAAAGTCCAATGACGACTCCGGCGCGAAGGACCAGTGGTCACTTTTGACGAGAACGCGCGGAAGTCGAGTATCGAGAGATCTCTTATTTTATAGGACTAAAAAAAAAAAACGATGAAGATTTCAAATTAGAGAGACGAAAATCAATTATTGGTAACGCGATGTGGTTTTTATTATTTTTATTGAAATTTCCGAAACGAAAAACGAACAAACGAGATGACGACGAAATGGGTACGAGGGTGAGGGGACGAGGATAACGTCGGTACAATAACATTTCCGTCACAAACAAGACTGTATAATTGTTTTAAAAAACGGGGACGAGAATTGTTCCTAAATTTTGTCTAAAACTATATAAAAAAAATAAATAAATAAATAAATAAACGTCATTCTTCAACTCAAATTCTTACAATATAAAATGACCAATAATAAAAGTAATAACAGAGACTTCAATAGAGTCTAGAGCTCTGCTCGGTCCGCTTTAATTGTATTCCAGTTTATCATAATATATAATTACAATGGGTGTTCAATGAGTAGGTATGGAAACATTTTGAATAAGTTAGAATACATGGGATTCGTTTTATACACAATGAACACGGTATATTTTAAACACATAGACAGTGTTTTTTTTAGGAAATTTAATTTTGTGTTTGGAATTTTATTTAAGTGTAATTATATTGGATAAAAATAATGAAGTAATGTTGAAAATAGTATTTTTGAAATCCTCAGTAAATGTTATGCACAATCACTGTTGTTTTATGTTTTTAGGTTGGAAAATAAAATGTACAGTTAAAAATTGTGATTTTTTTTTTTTGAAAGACTGAACTAAAATACTCGACTTCAAGTGTCCGTAGGGCACAGCTTAAATTTGAACGATAAATTTATTGTGGTTATAATTTTTTAAATTAAAAAATAATGGAGGAGTGAGCCAAATTATACAAAAATAGTATAATTTATGAAAGCAAGCTATAAGAACTACTCTATAATATGTGTTCACGCGATCACGTGATTATTTAATCTAAAGGAAGGGGAGGGGGTGAAAAAGTAAATTATTTCAACGGGATCAGGCAGAGCTCCATAGTGAATTACATACATAACAATTAATAATAACATTAATATATTGTACGATTCTTTATCTTTTAAAACGTGTGAGTGTTCCGGCACACACCGCATCCAAGCGCGAATTCCTCGCCTGTCGGAGGATGTTTCACGTGTAGCGGACATTCGTCTACGTTTAAGGCCGTTGCTCTTGGTCCTGTGCAAACACACGGAAAGAAAAACAAATTGTTAACAAACGAAACAAAATAAAACATTTATAACAGCCATGTTCGCAGTCAACGAGAAGTGGATTTGACAACAATAAGGAATGACTTTTGATGTTAGTTTGGAATCGACCGAACCAATAACATAAAATTTGTCACCCCCAACGAAAAAGGCAGTAACTGCGTTTTTACAATTTTTCAGGAGAGCAAATAAAAATTTCAAATATGAATTATTCTTATTCTGTTTTTGATATTATTTATTATTTTTGATATTTTTACTGCAGGATTTGTATGAAAATTAATTACAGTATGTTAGTAAATTCACAGTTAATTATACATTTATAATTAATAATGCGTTTTTTTTCCAGAATTGTGGTATTTGGCGTTTATACAAAAATAATTGTTATCTCTAACCTCTTTGATCAAAAAAAAGTTACTACTGTTTTCGTGGAAATATAGAGAAAACTATATGCTCTAGTAGAATATGAGATAGTCAGAAAAATGTTAGAATTATAGTTACTGACTTTTTCGTCGAAGATGGTGAATTATTATTAGTTAGTTTTGTTATAAAGGTTTTAAGCAGAATGAAGAAGGTATTGGTGCTACGACGATGCATAAATTATTTCTTACATTCGGAACTAAAGTTGTTTCAGGTTGTAATACTTGTGACTTGTCTCGAAGTTTCGTCAAGATTTTTTGTAATCAAAATTATCATCATGACACTATTCTAAGGATATATTTTTATTGAAATTAATTATAGTTTTTCTAGGTGAAAATGAAAACTACCGAATGTTTTGAGAAAACGGTAAAGTATGCCATATACTAGATTTTTGTGAAATTGTTTTAAGTTTTTTTGGTTGTAACACAAAAAAAAAAAAAATAGTACTAGAAACTTGAAATTTTCATCAGTTAATAACGCTATACAGTAATTTAGACTTATCACATTTTTGAAAAGGTTATCCTATTTAGGCCCGAATAAAGAATTTTGAATATATCATAAATGTAACTTGGTTTTTTTAAAAAAAACAAAGATTTTATTTCATTATGTTTTTAAAAAATTTAATTTTAAAACTTCTGATTTCTTTAATTATTATTTCATTCAATTGACCAATTTAACGAATAATTAAATTGTCATGGATTGTCATGTTATCTGAACACTTTGATATTTATCATGGTTTTAAAACTTATAATAACACAATTAGACAATCTCGAGATCGGTAAGCTAAATAATTATTATAGAAACAGTCGACCGAAAAGTCTGTAAATCTTGTTTATTAGTAATTTTTCTAATATTATGAAAATCGTTTGTCTAATTTTTGGCGTCGGTTCGGATTTCGAAGTCGATCGGATAAAGTGGATGGGATACGAGAAGTCCTGCAGGATTCCTGAAGTGACATGGAGTAGAGAAGCAAGCAGTTAAGGATCAGGAAACAGATGAAAATAGAAGGGTATGCCTGACATTGTTGCGTTTGTAGAGTGATCGCATACCGGCTGGGCACGGTGGAAGTTCATCGGGCAACAGGTTGGTGACGCGCTGGAAGTCGTCGTGGCAAGCGTTGCAAAAGTGTGTGGTGCCGAAGCAGAAGAACACGGCCACCGAGCAACAGTACCGGCACTTATACTCAAGCAGATCAGTGCCGTGTTTGGGACATATCTGTGCGCGGGCCACGTCACTGCATCCGCCGCAAACCAGCTCTGCGGGGTCGTAGTCGGTGCCCCCGACGTCCAACTCGCACCTGGCTTCACCCCCGTAGTAAGCCTACGGAAAAACGAAATTAGTCAGGACTCTGATAGTCAGTCACTTTTTTTTTTAAACTTATAGTCACTTTTACACTTTAATTAGGTCTGAAAATAAGTAATTTATGTTTCTTCTGAGTTTTTCGGGTTGAGAACAAAAAATTTCTATGTCAACATTTTTCAAAAACACTTTCATTTGATGTTCGAATATCAAATGAATCTGTTAAAGCTTACAACGGTAGTTTTTGGGTCATAAGTTTCGACCAATATCAAAAATAGATATGGAAAACAAAATAGTTCTATGTAATAAAAAATCAGACATTTTTTAGTTTTTGTACGAGTCGATAGAACATTTTTGTTCTCAAAAAGTATAGTTAATTCAAAAAAGATCTGTGTGGTAGACTATACAATTTAATTTTGTTAGAACAAAACAATTGTTCGTATACCACACATTATAATTGATACGGTAAAATATACAATAATATTTTTAATAATCAAATTTTTCGCAAACAGTATCTATAGCAATTATAAAAACGAAATAAACGTCTCAAATCGTTGTAGCGTTATGAATGACAATTAACTTTATTTTTGTTTGGCTCTTAAGAGTCGTAGAGAGATTTGAAATAGCCTAAAATATTCCTCAAGAAGCGGGCTATCAAAAACAAAAACAATTTTATGAATCCGACACATATTTCTAGAGATTAGCGTGTTCAAACGAATGACTTTTCAGCTTCATATTACCAATGTAGTATAGATTACTATCGTTTAACTTTTTGAGATTTTCGGTGATTCGAACTTAGACGAGAGTTCACTGTAGCCGTGAGTCCAGGGACGTATTTAAGAGAGGGTTAGGGGGGTGGGCTAAGCCCCTCCAAAGAGTAGTTTTTCACGGCCCGTGACAACGTAACGTTTCTTTACGCTGTTTTATATATACTCACTTTGTTGCACTTGAAACATACGTAGTACGCGTATTTCTCCATGGCATACACGGCTGCGTGGTCGTCTTTTATGGTACAGTCTCCTTCGTACTCCAGGCGCATCAGTGCCTTGCGCTTCACGTCGGCCATCAGCTCTCTGATGGGATCCAGGACATCGGTGAGACACGGATGATCGATAGGAACCTGGGAAGTGCAAGTGGTAAACAATCAGCGTTATATTATTGTTAATTATTCGGGTACTAGAGTAGGAGAGTGAAATCATTACGTTAAAATGTACTATCACTAATCAGATATTCTGAACGTTAAATTTTTGCATCTCTTACACCTTAAGCCTCCTTAATGGTGTTAACCTTATGCAATTTATAAAAACAAAAACTGGGCAACTTTGAGTAATCAAAATTGTCTGCATACGAACCACACACAAAAATATCTATCGTTGAGACGAATCTCGATAGTTACTTTCAAATTGTGAGATACACTTACCTTGCAAATCGGACACTGTTGAAATCCAAACGTGATGCGTGGCCCTGACCACCTGTTGATCAACACTCTCTTGCAACACTGATGGTGGAACACGTGTCCACAGACCAGCTGTAAACAAAACGATATCATTTTAGCGGTTTCAATTGTTATTGATATCAGTTTCGGGGAAGGGCCGTTAACCTACCCCAATATTATTGATAACATAATTTTTGGTTTTATTTATTTTATTTATATAGATAAAATATAATATTATTGTGGCGTAGCGTGGGATTCAGTCATCCGAGGTGGAGATCAGATTTGTCGCTCCTTTATAGCAAAAAATGGCCATTTTTTCCTCTCGCTTCTTAAATTTTTAATTAATTTTATTATATTTTTCTTCTTTTTCAATTTTCAAAGACTTTTTTTCCTTTTTTTTCTTTTGTTCGATGCTTTTTAAATAAGCATTAAGAAGAAATAACTGTCTTTTGCCGCTCCTCTAAAAAAATGCCACCCAGTCCGCCAGTACCACCCCCTCCGCACCTCCTACGATATGCCACTGTTTTTACTACCATTTTGACGACTGTATAATGCGAAAATTTGAAAATTAAATTTGTATTCAATTTAAATTAATCATATTTCATGAATAATTACAGAAAAGTCTTTCAGTACTCCTCCAATATTTTTGTGTATTACATTTTTCAGATCAATAATTTACGATTTTATGTTTAGTTAAGAAAATAAATACATATTAAAATCCTTATTAAATCCGAATAATCCAAACACATTCCCGGTCGGTAGAATATTCCCGCAGGAATTTGGACAATTAGAATATTTGGGGTCATACCTGAATGGACGGCGCAGCGGAAAGGGCGTCCGTGAAGCAAATCATGCACATATCGTCGGCATCTTGTTTAAGGGACGCGTTTTCGTTGGCAGCGCATCCATGTAGACACGGCAGACACTGCGGCTCGTCTTTGATGCCACCGCACAGGTGACCGCATTTCAACACGCTCTGGCATCCGTTTTGCGCGTGAAGCTGTGCATAAAAATAAAAATTAAAACGAGTCTCACAAATGGGTTCGAGCAACCAAGAAGAGACAATGAGTGAATTGAAAATAATATCTAATCAATAAAAATAAATTATCCATCATTGCCAAAAACCATCAAAACTCAAAATGTTCCAAATTCTAACTAAATTGACTATTAAATTATATAATTAATTTAAAACAGAACACATAATTGATTTCAAAAACAAGATACGTCGTTCGGGCGATTTCCTGTGCAATCTTTATTTTTAATACAATAGAATTCGGCTTCAACTTTTATACCCATTTTATTGCTTACTTTATGTCTCGACAAAGACTTAAACGACGACGAAATATTATCACCTATAGGAATATAGAATATGGGTACATATTTATACCGTTAGAAAAAAAGAAAAAGATAGTTTGTTAAATTTATATTTTTACTATACACAAAAAATTCAGGTTTTTTTGTAAGGGTGGCTCAACCACTTAACTATGATGCTCAAGGATAGCAACAGTTAAAAAATGGGCTTGTCTGAACTATGATCTTTTGTGGCAATGTTTATTTGCTATAGGTAGTGAAAGTTATATATGCATTTTGAGCCAAGACTGGGCCGTTAAATGGCATTTTTTTTTAACTCACTTCAATTAAATTAATCATTATTTTTATTAAATATGTATGTTTTTAAATGAGCAAAGAGAATTTCGTCCACGTATCAAATTTTCCATACTAGTTTAATTTCCGTTTGCACATAACTTTTGAAGTAACTTTTAAAATGAAGTGGCGCAAATTACACATACTCCTTTTGTAATTTTTGATGTAATTTACATTTTTGATGTTCTTTCATTGTTACCACCGAAACTTGCGCTCAGTCGTATTACAGAAACAGCCAAACGCACTCACCTAGTGATGTGCCGTGGGAATATTCCCATAAGAAAGAAATATATACTTCGGAATTTATCGAGAATATTTTTACAATATATTTTCCTTTTTTGAATGTTTTTGGCTTTCACTGTTTCAATTGGTTACTCCGTTAGGTTTACTTGTGTACACATAAAAATTTAATTATTTACTCAATACAAATTCAACTACTTATTAAAATAGATCGAAGAATATAATATAGTTTTGTTTATAGATTCTAAGTGAAATGAGAGATCTCTATTGATTTTACAACTATATATTTGTTTTTTATAAGAACATAGTATACATAAAAATATATATAAAATTAAATAAGATTTATTTTTAGTAGAAAATGTTGTGCAGACAGTACTTTAAATAAGTGATTTTTCAATTTTCTCGTGTTTTCGTGTAAGAAAACAATGATATGTCACAACAAAGGATAGTGATATAATAATCTACGTTTTAATTAATAACAATTTAATTGAATGACCGGGGAATGTTCTCTATGAACTTTTAATTTGACTAATATTAAAAATTCCCATTATTTGGGAATTCATTATTAGTGATTTCAGGAATGTTCCGAGTGAGTGTTCCCTCGCTTTTAAATACTGGGAATTTATCCATCACACGCAACACTCACCTGACAATCGTCGTTGGCGCACACATTGCCGACCGCTAGAGGCCCATCACTGCTGACCATACCGCAAAACCGACACACGCCGACCCGGGCTACCTGCACGTTGCGAACCGCGGGCGAAGTGACCAAATCGGCCGTGTGTGACCGGGCTGTGTCACGGAACTCGACCAGCGCCTGCAGCGTGGCCTTGTCGGCTAGCGCGAGCAGCCAAAACAGCTTTGTGCGTCCGCAACCCTCGTGCAAGTCGACGCGGATGGCTTCCTCCTCCTCCTTGCACACCTGCGAGGAGAAGAGATGCGTGTTTAGAAAGCCCGACACGCGTCGCACTTTGGGAATTATTCGTCCCTCGGTTATTGGATATTCGTGGTGGATTTTTAAAGAAACGAACAGACTCATGTTTTTATGTATAATTTTACACGAGTATAAATTAGTTGAAATAAATTGATTAGATTTTAATCGATAGTTATTGTTTTATGTAAAAATAATCGAAATTTAATCGCAATTCTACACTTCCATAAAATGTTAAACATTATTATTTTTGAAGTATTGTGTCTATGATAGATTCGATGAAAATCTACCTTCGGGCAATTTCATCGCTTAGATTAAATTCTTCATCAACTTTTCTGACTCACTGAAAAACGATTGAGATTTTCGAAAAATTATCCGTAGACAATGTTGTAAAATTTTTTACCGGAAACTATATAAACGTAATCATCAGGACTTTTTTCTATACGAAAATACGTAAATAGAAAACTCAGCTTAGCTCTGCTCAGAATACACTTCCTAATAACTAAAGGTTATAATAACCGTATTCAATCATCACAATTCTGTATTTGTTGGTTTACCTGTCTCTGGTGGTGTTTGGTCTTTCTGTGCAAGTGTAAAATCCGATCACAGTCCACACACAGGTTGCCACAGGTTAGACACTGAACCGAGGCCGCGGTCTCGCCGTCGTCGTGGTTCGAACACAGCGGCTGCAAACATAATTCAAATTTTCATGTGGTGATAATGAAAACGCGAGACAAGCTTACTCTTTAACAATGAGCCCAAATATATAGTTCTATACCTAATTTTATTTTATCGGTCTTGAAGAAGAGATTTTAACTGGTGTCCGGAAAACTCCATGGTAATTAATGTAGAATATAAGCAAAATTATCAAAAAACTTAGCAAACAAAAACCGCTAAATAAAAAAATTAACTAGACAGCAATCGGATTTAGACGGTTTATTATGATATGAATATAATTCAAATTTATTATTTTCAAAATACTCGAGAAATAAAATAATGCAAATATTTTAAAAATAGGTCTAAAGATAGTATGCTAGGACGAATGAAGTTTCTTAGGAAAAAAGGATTGATACATAAATTAAAAGACAAACTTGTAAAAAAAAAAAGGATTTTTGGTCATGTTTATTTAGGTGGTCGAAAAATCGCTTTTATTTCATTATGTAATACGATATTAATATAGACATGCCCTTCGAGTATGTATTTCGTAAAAACATATTTCCAACGGATTTTAAATTAATTTTGTATCAATTTTTTTCCTCTACCGTATTAGTACGATTTATTATAAACTGATATGGTCTATAAAAATGGACAAACTCACCCTGGGCGGCGCCGGTTTGGAGTTTTCCGGTTTCAGCCATTGGCCGGATGACAACCGTTCCGCATGTTTCGGGTGCAGTACGCAGTGCGAGGCGAGCGCCAGCCACAGGATCGGATTTTTGACGCACGAGTCCATCGTTCTCTGTTCTTTGCTCAGCCTCGTTAGGTTCAGTATGTTCTCGGCTACCGCCGCACGGGTCGTGTCTATCCAATTCCTGTTACCGCCCAACTTGCCCTGAAACCATAGGGAAATATGACAAACAGGGTCGGTATGAGTTCAATGGTTTATCATTAGGCCCTGTCACATATTATCATTTCGCCAAACTCAAAAAAGATTCGATTTTCATTTCCCCCCAAAAAAATATTATCGTTCATATTGTTATGTATACATATTATATTCTTGTTGTGGTACAAGTGAAAGATGATGATAGTATTCAACGTCCTTAACATTCAAGCAATTACTATCATATTTTATAATGTTCCATGAAACGAATTGAGTCCTGACATATTTTATACGTTTTTTTTTTTCTCGTAACACATTGAATGTTGTGTAATTAGAAAATATGTTAAATGATTTATGAAAACGAAATCATTAAATTCGTTTTTATTTCAAAACAAAACAACACAACTATCATGCGATTTGAACACATTTAAAACTTATATCAAAATTCAGTAAGGTCATTAGTAGATAAACAATAGTCATATTAATTATGGCATATTCAACGTTAGATACATTTAAATAATTGGATAAAATCTAAATTCTGAAATTGCAATAAATGTAAAAAAAACTGGACGTAATTTGCACGATATATATTCCTCTATCGACAGGTAGTATAATCTTAGAGGACGAATTTAATTTTAAAGTAACCATTCAAAGTGGAGCTTCAGTAAATTATTGAGAATTATAATAATTGACAGTTTTTTACAGAGTGTGTTTGACAATTAAATAATAAAATAATCCACGTCCATTTTATTTTTTGTGAATATGATCAATTTCGCAGTGTTTGGAAACCTATAGGCTCTTATAATTAAAAATGTACTCAGCTGATTTGAACTAAAATGTTAACAAATACAGATCTGTAAATGTATAGGAGTAAGTTTGTATACAATTTTTCATCCTAAATGCGATCAAAATCGAACATTTTTATTTTGAATATAGCGAAAACAATTTTTTTTTTTTGCTTAAATAAAAGGGGAACATAACAATCGTTTTTGGTTTCCCCGAAATTTGGATCCCTCCCTGTAAAACCTCGCCGGAAAAATCGCTCACATTCGACAGGTCCCACAGGATCTGAATGACGTCGTCGGCGAGCTTTCTGGAAGACACGCCCTTCAGATACCACCACGACCCGTCGCCCGCGTCGTCCAGGTCCACGTCGTGCAGCCGCAGCGAGTTGACCACTTTGCTGCCATTCGTGCCCTTGAGCTTGACTTGCAACGTCAGCGCCTTGGCGACTATGGCCAAGAAGATGTCCAACAGCCCAACCTTGTGACTTTCGGATGGCGGGCTGGCCACGGAGAATCCACCGGACGGCAGTCTCGTGCCCGTCAGCGAAGCCATCGTGGCTGGCGACACTTCAGGCAACACTCTTCTGAGCAACAGTGTCACCTGAGAAACAAGCCATTAGTTAACGATATGTTTAAATTTAAATATTAAACCAAAGAAGTGTGAAAATAACTTCTTCTTTTTTTTTTTTGTTTATAGTAAGTTATGGTAAATATTTCTATAAAAACAAATGTGTTACATTTTGTTAGTAAATAATTGGTAAAACCGAAAAAGAAAAATAATATGATTTTTACATTTTCAGATTTAAGACAGTTTGTTATCAATTTCAAACACTAACAACCGAAATTTCGTCTAGGGAATCGCACTAAATATTTAATTATTTTTTTATTTATTATTATAAATATTTTGTTTTCTCACTTGTCGCTGGACTCGCGCACTGCCCGTGTGCAGTAGACTCAACAGGTCGCACAGCAAGTCGTGTTGGTCAGCCAAGTACGACCGGCCGACGTTGCTGCCGCTGAGCGCCGAGACCATTGACAACATCTCGAAACAATACGAGTCGGTGGGCGTAACCGCGCCGCCGTTATTTGACGCCGCGTCGTTTTTGGCCGCAGAAGACTCCCATTCTTCCCGCATCACAGCCGACTCTTCACGGATGGCGTTCACGATGTGAGTGCACACCTGTGGAGGGCGTGAAAAAAAAATATAATTATTTTACCACCAAATCGAGGCTTAGGACAACTTAACCTACTAAAACTACTATTTTAGAAAAATATGGTTGGACTATAGACTTTATATAATATTCAAATTATTTATTTTAATTAATGTGTGTGAATATAAAAGGTACTTATAGGGTTTTCAACAAAAGTAGTAACAAGTTTCTTTTCTTTTCTTTTTTTTGTTGAAACTTTGTTTATTTACAAGTAGTCCCATCAATTAGACATTTACATTACGATTGTATAAACAGCCTGGAGTTCAGGAAATGAATTAGTGGTGAGAAGTAGTTGTAGATTAATAGAAATATTACGCGAACAAAAAAGAAATAAAAAATTTATACAAAATTTATGAAGTAAGATAATTATACAGAGAAAGATATTTGAACCAGAAGGAGAGACCCTCATTGGCAACATACGTTAGGCGCCTCATGGGCTCATGTTTCATGAATTCCATTTGAATTGGGAAATATGAAAAGACATACGAGTAGCATAGTTCAGGAATTTGTAAGATAATAATCCGGGAGAGTGGATCATTTAAAAAAAGACATGCTTTAAATATCTTTGTTGTTAGTTAAAAAGCCTAAGTCGAGGCGTTTTGTGACAATTATCATGCTGTATAATATGTAGAAAAACGAGATAAAATTATAATATTTAAAATAAGCGTTAGTCTAGTCCGTTTAAATAGGTGTAACAGATTTTTTTTTTCTTAAATTAAATTAAATTTAGTTTTTGATGGGTTAATCTGCTTCGATTCTGTGCGCCTCAAACATTGGCCTGTGTGATATTCCGCGTATATTTTAATTTTGTTTTAATTACTTGTTTCTGCAAGTGCGTCAACTTGCTTTGGCTGAACAAAATGCCGACCATGTGTTCTTTCAGGTCTTTGCTCTCCTCCACGCTCGAGTCCATCGACGTCACTTTGCCCTCGATGAGTTTCCCGAAAACCTAAAAAAAAAAAAACGATGAATATTTAAAATTTTTTATTCAGACGGTTTGTCATATCGACGAGGTTTTGATCGTTTTCTTTCTTTCTCACCTGGAACGTGATCGATCGGAACACTTTTAGCGTTTCGTTCTCGCACTGCCGGTGCTGTATGGTAGAATAACTGTACTGGCGACCGTAGGCCGGACACTCTCCTGACACGGTGCCGAGCACTTTGACCTGTCTGACGCGCACCGAAGAGTCGGATCCGCGTAACTCGATGACAATAACCCTGTGGAGATCGTCTGCGGCGAAAAACAAAAGAAAAGACGAGTTAAAATAAAAGCAACACTGCACGCGTTACCAGAAGGTCGTATCTGGTTCGAAGGACCACTATTACTGCGGCCTCATTTGTTACGTACCGTGCACGAAAACCCCGAGCCAACCGCTGAATCGACACTCGACGTCGATCGATTGTATCTTGTTCATTTGGTCGGCCGTTGAGCCCGACGAGAATATGACCATTGTTACCTTGTTCTGATTTTCGTCGAAAGAAGGAGAAAAAAAAATCATTAGTCATTCGAAAAGTCCACATGTTACGATGGTTACGCAACATTATTATTATCAAAGTCCGGTTGTCGATGACTTTTCCCAATTTTTTGAAATAGAAATATTTGAGATTTTTAATAGTTTTAGATTATTTTCCACTAATTTAAAGAAACAGCAAGAGTTATTTTATTTTATTTAAAATTTATATAAACATCCATATAATGCTATGTTACAAAATGTAACTACACGACAAAGTGTCAAAATTATTTAAAAGTTACACTACGCACGTTTCATCGGTTTGTTTTTTTTCATCATGATCATAAATATGTATAATAAATATGTTTTAAGTTAATCCAACAATTTAAAAGGAAATTTCGGTATTGGTTAGAGTTTAGACCAGTGTTTCCCAAAGTGTGTGCCGCGGCACATTAGTGTGCCTTGATAATGTTGTAGGTGTGCCGCGAAAATTTGAATAAATTAAATTTAACATAATTGAATAATTGAATGTTTCTTATTATACAATGTATCACAGAGAACTAAATAATTATTATAGAATCTTAATATTTTATTTTTATAGCTTCCTGTTTCTTCAAAATGTGATTTAGTAACCTGGTGAAATATCATTGGAGTCATATTCTTCCTAGGGTTACACCGTTTAACGAGTTTAATTTTTTATCACGTCGTATATAACTTAAAATAAATTGCAATTTTTTTGTGACAAAAACAGTACATTTTCAATATACTTAATTTTCTAACCCTTCCACGAAAA
>JAIPRM010003293.1:0-26609 GCA_025469315.1 Stegophylla sp. TES_Ste_2020 | reverse complement strand
ATTGTGATATGTTAGATTAAAAATTTTACTTACTTAATTGTATTTTATACACATATTATTAATATTACAATGGTTATTATAATCTTGTAAAAAGGGCAGAAGCCCGTCAAATATATATAAATAAATATAAATAAATAAATCATACTTAAGTATACTTGTTAAGTTACTTATAGTTACTATACTTGAAAGTTATTTAGTTATTTCTTATTACAATATTAGGTAGATACAAATCTTATTATTTAAAAATTTATTACGAACGTAATTAATTAAACACCTAAAAATATTTAATCAAACTGTATGGTGGAAAAATTGTCAGTATTTGATATTCACTGATTTGAAAAACTATGTCAGAAAATAATGTTAAAAGAAATATGTTCTCAATATTCGGATATTAATAGCTAAAAAATTTAAAAATCAATTCGTTTTTTAATAAAAACCTACTGAAAATAATTTAGATTGCATAACTGATAGGTTATAAAAGAAAAAGGATTTTTTTTTTATCTGAAATTTTGTATGAATAATGGATGTTATGAAATATGAGACATTTATGTCAAATCAGACACTATTTTCCCTGGCCCTTTCGTCCTTTCTAAAAAAATTACTCGAGATACTACTGAATAAATTACGCGATAACCGGAGAGTAGACTTTTCACATGTATCATAATATTCTTTTCTATCCGTGAGATTTTAACGAGCGATATTTCGAAAACTATTCGAGATATCAACTTTTCATAGAGGATTTTTTTTTTCTGTTCAACGTGTTCTACCAAATGACTCTATTGATTTGATAATCATTTCCAACAAAAATTATTTACAAAAGTATAAGCCGGTCGAGGCCCACTCCAAAATTATGAAAAATACTTTGTTTTAGTCCAGAAAAATCTCAACGATTTTTTAAATGTCCGACGTGGTGTTTACTCTTGTCTCGGAGGTGCTTTTATTTTTTTTCCAACGGTTAAAAGTATAAAATATAAATAAAAAAATTAATTCAAGATTTTATTTGGACTAAAACAGACGGAGAAAAAATTGAGAACGAAATCCGAAGAGGCCAGGGAAGAAAATGGCTGATTTGATATGGAATGCAATGATATGAAATAAATGAAAAAATAAAAAAATAATATGAATAAATGATATGCAATTCTTAATTTTTAAACCTCATCGTTGTATAGAATATTTTATTTTAATTTTAATTTAATTTTATTGAATACACGGGATAAACCCTTTCGAACATAATTTACACATTATACAATACATATACACATTAATTATATAAATTAAGACTTGAATGCTAAATCGCTAAATAGTTTTTAGAAATTTAGAAGGCACAAGGGGTCAATATTGGCATTTGGCCGTCATACCTGAAGGTTCTGATAGGTTTGTTCTTTAGATAATTAGTGGAATCGAAAGGGAATGTACAAAGGAGCAATAGTTCGAGAGGGATGTTGAGACACACGAAAGCATATTAAGGACAGCAAATGAGGAGAGTCAATTTCACCATAAACCAAACTGTTCAAGAACTTAATGGCCGAAATACGTTTACAGAATATATTTTGAAGTTGATCTGCTATGAACCGAAGGCATAATTTATAGAAAAATATACAACTTCAACAACGTCCGTATTATGAACTGTAACAACGTACTACGTAGTTGCAACGTACTACAACGTTGCGTTGTTCTTGATTTTCATCAATGTTCTTGATTTTGTAAATTGGGCTCAAAGATAATAAATAATAAGTACGCAGAAAAATCATTTCAGCTGTACAGTGAAGATAAAAATTATTGAATGATAAAAATTCGAGACTTATTGTTTACAATATTTGCATAATAGCAATAAACTCAAATTTCAATGAAAAAAAGATTTAATTTTCGTGTATTTTGTTTACGTGTACCTATATAAATTAAAGTGCGTAATAACTTATAACATAATAGAAGCATTTTTTTTTAAACATACAATGATATTAAACAGCTGTAATAAAATTAAACAGAATTTACCCAGTTAGGCGTCACACAAAAGAGAGAGAAACATTTTATTAAATTATTTTTGAAATTACGATTATCACTTATCAGTTCTCGCGTAGGCACTAATATTTATAACAAAACCACTCCAGTTCAGGACTCAAAAACCATAACGATTTAAAATTCCCTATATTCACATAGCATTTAATATAATATATGGGGCTATTCTATTGTTTTCAACAACCATGTAAGCAAAGTTAGCAGGTGGTTTATCGGATCGTGTGGCACGAAATGTCTCACCCACCCCACGTCATCCAAGTGGTTCTCGCCTCTTGCGGTGTAAGGGCGCGGTGTCGGTGACGGGAAGAAAATTGTTAAATTTTCACGCGCTGAGAGTATACACCGAGGTACAACGGTTATTATGTTCTACATTATCTCGAATGCACTCGAACGGTGAGCGAGCCCCACGTGCCCGTACGCACACGAGAATATTATAATATTGTATAACGATTTTTCGCGGTCTAGCGAATCGTCGTCGCCCGTTTAACGTGTCGAGTACAACAACAAAAAAAAAAAATGGTGCCTATACATTAAAAATATACACATTGTTATCGCATATAACTAGTGCCGTTTAATGATCTATAGTGGTGCGCGAAAGACTTGTTGACGGAGTAGCTCTTGCGTTCTGGAGATGTCGTTTTCAGATGTAAACTAGGTCGAGTGGTCTGGCTCTTCCGCAGTCATAATATGAGCGCGAAAAAATGAAAACTTTTTTTTTTTTTTTTAAATACGCGAAAAGTATAGTGCGCGCACGAGTGTGTAAAGTACTCGTAGGTGATCAACGGCGGATTTAAGGCACTGCGAACTACCGACGCGGGGCAGTTCATTTTGAGGGGCGGGCATGTTTTTTGTGTTGATGTAATTTGTAATATGAAATTTGTTGGTTTTTGAATACATATTATTATATTTTAGATTCTGAACGAAGTGAAGAAGCTAGTGTTTTAACAATGATTTTAATTAATTTATTTATTTTTTCTGTGTATAACTTTTCGTATGGAAATACTTGTCCAAAAGTTTCGATCAGTAACTTTTTGAAACCGGATTTGCCTTTAGATGGTACTTAGAGAGGTCATTTTTTGAATTTCTCAATCCTTCAATTTTTTTTTTTTTTTTTAGGAAAAAACTACCCAAAATTTGACAAAAACCACACGGAAACCATCATTTTTTGATCCGAACTATATGAAAATTTAAACATAGACAGAAAATCATATAAAAAAGATTTTGAAGTAAGAAAATTTTGATAATGTGAAAAAAATTTTTTTTATATTATTAACTTCGCTCGTTCAGAATCGTCTTATTGAAGAAATGATTTATCGTTTCTTTAAAATTAAATACACCCGTCGTGCGAAGTATGTCCGGCCTTTTAGTATTGACGAATGAACATATAAAATAATACTGTACAAGTGAACTGAAATATTGTAGAAATATATTTAAGTGACGATGGATAAAATTGACTCACGACAACATCGTTGAATCACGGAGAATATTATCGATGGCTATGTCTGCAGAAGTGATTAAAGAAGGAAACACGTTCAATTTTAACATTCACAATGATAAACAAATTGTTTATTTCGATATAGTTCATTATTTATTTATTATAGAGGTGTTTCTTTATTTCATTTAAATTTTTTTTTTTTTAATAACATAAATTTTAGATTTAAAATTTAAAAAAAGACTGACCTACAAATTACAAACTTACTTGAAAAATCTAAAAAAAATATGTACTCATCATCCCTAAAGAGTATCCTAAAGACCTTACTATCTTTTCTGACCGATCGTTTCCGCTTTATAATAATAAAAATCGTTTCAAATTCTAGTTTGATTAGCAATAACATCATTCGAATCATTACAAACAGAACATATTTTCATTTCAGAAACACACACATTAGGTTTTATATAGTAATTTTAAATATCTAGTAAACATTACTGAGGGTTACGATGCCCCTCTTACACCTCTAGTTAGACACTGAATCGATAGCACACTGTACCGTGGTACTATAAAATGCTCATCTTACGATACATGTAATGAATAGCTTAATTAATACATATCTTATTTATAAATCATTTTCAACGTTTTAGCAACGTTTACAGTTAATAGTTGTTTCTATAAAGAGCTGCACGTTTTAGAAACTAACTCATGTCAAAACAAAACTTTGTTCTACTGCGTGTCAAAAGCAGGGGCGTCCCTAGGGCGAGTGAGGCCTTCGCCCCAGGCCTCACGCTTAACTCTGGTTTGACAGCCCCTGCATTTTTATAAAACGTTTTTAAACATTATTTGAATTTAATTTAGTTTAGTTCAATTAGCATAAATAAGCTATATTAGAACTCATTTAAGATAAATATGGATCCTCAACTAACAGTGACCCTAAAAATATTTAAATGATTCAATGTTTTCCGATGCAGCGTTGAAAATATCTAATAGATAGCCTATTACGTTTGGTTAATACAGAAATTCTTTGGCATAAGGAATATGGCAAGATGTGACCTCTATGACATTGCGATTTTCTAAAAAAAAAAATTCATATAGTTATTTTATTTAAAATAAATTTGTTGCATTAAGTTACATCAAGTTTATCTGTGGCTATTTTACAACAAAATATTAAGAAATTCGCAATTAATGAATGCATACATTGTCAAATTACGATACTACAATGATAATATCATGATATTATTTGTATATTATACAAATAATATTAATGCTAATAAGTCATTAAGTTTACTTTTTTTTAATTTGTTGCTTCATTTATGTAAATTATGTATTAAGAATATTTTTGTATCTTAATCAATTAAAATGAATTATCTAAAAAAAGTATGGTAAAAAACAAATGTATTAAATTAACTAAGTCAACCTCGTTTTAATTTTTTTGTACAAATTAATTTTTTATTCATAGAAAAGTAAAGTAACGTAAAGTATAGACGAGAAAGCCATGTATTACTTCACACCATGGATATTCTTCACTCCTCAGGACAGTTTCTACTGGTAGGTAGGTTTTTTTAATTGAAAAAAAAATATATGATAAATTATTACTTCGATAATACAACTTTGAGCGAAGTGTGTTAATAATATAAGGAACAATAATAGTCATAATAATTCTCAACTCACCCACCAAGAGTATTTGATCCGAAGACCGAAGAATACCCATGGTGCGAAGTAAGTCCGACTCAAAACATTTAAAAAAAAAAGCCCAGATCAAAAATCTTACTCCAGGCCCCGAAAAGTGTAGTAGAGACGCCTCTGGTTACAAGTAAGTCTGGTTACTCTAATACTGATTTACATGAAACAAGATATTGCTACATTTTTAGACATAAATATCGATTATCGAATAATTTAAAATTCTTATTCTCTATTATCGTCTCATAATAATATATACTATTCATTTTTAATATTTATTAATAAAAAATAGTAATAAATAAAATAATGTGTTTATTTAAAAGAAAATTAAAACTTGTGTGATTGTAAATTAAGAGCCAGGACAGAAGGGGAACCCAACCTACGAGATACTATACTCGCTAAGTCTAGATGTACATATTGTACGGACGCAATGCTCGCATGATTCGTGAAAAACCAACCTTTGACGATTTTCGATTTACAATATGTAAATATCTAGTCGAGTACAGTTGCGTGTGTATAATATCGTAAGATACAATAACGCGAACAAACCGCAAGAAAGTTATGTGAACAGAATCAAAATCCGTGCACGATTTAGATTAAAAATAATAGAATATACGCTTTCTTTAATAAAACATCAGCTGTGAAATGCGATCTAATAAATAGCTCAAAATTGCGAAAACAATAAGAGTTAAAAGGGATCAGAAGTCGGAGAAAAATGACCAGAGAAAGAGAGAGAGAGAGAGTTAATGTGACGCTTAAAAGTCTTGGATTGTTCTGGTGCACAGAGATGTCGTACATACGAAATTCATTTGTTTTCCATTAAAAAAAAAAATGTGTAAGCAGTTAAAAATATGGTTTACAAATTGTACTCTGAAAATAAATCACTCAGTCACGAACAGAAATATTATATTACAGACCACACGAGTATTAAATAAGGTATTATAAACGTCCACTGCACAAAATTTCAAATTCACATTGAAAACGTTTTGGCGACAATAAATTATTAGAGCTTTTTCTTTTAAATAAATTCGAATAATTCTCAACGGACGAACTACAAGACCCCTTGTTCCTGATGTATGTCTAAATAATGCTCAAAATTGTATTTTTTTTTTTTTTTTTAGTCACTTTATTAAGTTAACGAGTCGAACGAAATATTATATAATCGAAAACAAATTTTGCGATCGTAATTTAAGAAAAACATATGAAATTTAGGCGCACTTAAACCCTGGCTCCATTAATACTATTGTGTAATGTAAATATAATATCTATTTAAATATTTTATGCAAATAAATACCTAATGTATTTTACATTATTCACGATAAAATTAGATAGTTAACAACTAGCGTGTTAATGTTGTTGAAATTATTATTGAGAATACGATTCGTACTCGTATTTTTAATGTACCAAAAACATTAATGTCGTACGTGGAATATTATTAATGTTATAGTTTAGATGTACCTAATGGAGTGATATTAAATATTTCTAAAGTACTATTCCCAGTAATTCGGTAGAATTCATTTTAAATTACGGTGTTCCAGTTTTATTACCCAGAAATAATTAATTAAAACGTGAGAGAATACATTACACGCATTTTATTTAATTATTTTGTGCGCGAATATAATCTTTTTTTTTCTCTCCGTGCAATTATCAAAACCTAAAATTTACAAAAGTTATATTATCTATTAAAAAATAATCTTTACTTACAGCTGCTGTAAGTGATGTGGGTGGTAAGAAGATTTTAAAACAATTTAATCGTGATTTATTAAAATTCGATCAACGATCTCGACGGACGGCATTTTATAAATAAAACGCTTTTTATCGATAATTAACGAGCGACTAATATGATTTTATTATGCATAACATAAAAGATTACATATTGAATTCTGTATTTATTAAAATCAAATAAATTTAATGTGAAGATTTCATAAATTCGTAGTTCGATTTTAATTTATAAATTTCATCAGTTCTATTGTAATTGATACCTTACTTCATTATTTTCGTTTCAAAATTATTTTTATGAATTATTATATGAATCTAATAATTCATCCCAACTTTCAATCAAATTATTCAAAAAAGTATATAAGTATAATATATTGATGATATAAGCAATATCGTGATTTTTTACTTTTCATAAGACTTTGTAAGTAAAAATAAAATATATGATATACTCCATCGTGAATTATTTTTTAAAGGCGTGTATATTTTATTAATCTTCAGTTTATAGCCAAAAAATTTAGGAAAATACAAATTTATGAAAAATTGAATTATTTTCAAAATAACTAAGAAGACAGTATTTCCATTTTACGTTCTTTGATAGTTGAATTCACTTAGTTAAATATGTATACTATCGTGTGATACAAAACAATAAAGCAAATGAAAAAAAAAAAATTTAAATTTAATCTTAAAATAAATAAATTATCATCAATACTTTGATAGAAAGATAAGCTTATAAAAATATTTTTAAAATCGACCGACATAATATATTTGAAATGGTATATATTTTTTAAATATTATCACAAAATTGTAAATCAAAAATGATGTAAAATCTCAGAAAAAATATATATATTAAATCATCTGAAATCTCGTGTTGTAGATGACCAATAAAAAGTTGTTTTGGTGAAAATAAATTTTAACATGTACGTTGATAAACGTATAAACATATTGTATTCAATATGATCAAGTAACGACGATTTCAAACTCATTTTCGAGATTTATTTTATTTCCAACTTCTAAATTGTTAATAATGACCGTAATTAACAAATAAGTAATAATCATAAATCCATACACATTACACATGTCAGAATATTTCCGATGAAATTTCTACGTTTTTATTTGTTATAATTCATGTCACAAACTTTTGTAATTTAGTTTTTCATTGTACAAATGATTTATATAATATTATAAATTTTGATAACACCACATATATTAGGTATAGGTATCTATAGTAATAGATTATGACAGCTTAATAAAATTAAAAATAAGGATTTCGCTGTGTGGTAACCAATTAATGAATTAATATCACGCTAAATTCAAAAAATAATAAGTCACGTACGATAATATGTTTAATCTAAGAAAAAATTCGTGATTAGAATATATGAACGAATCTTTAGAGTTCTTCCTTCCATTAAACCCCCCCCCCCCAAAAAAAAGGGACTATAGATTCACTCAAAATAAATATCTACATCATATACGTCATCAGTTCGCATAAAATTTGAAGGGACAAAATTTGTTAGCTGTATAATAATTGGTCGCAATGTATATTCATCACAAGACGTATTTGTCTAGGTTAATTTTGTCGTGAATTATATTTTTTTATATTATTATGCCATTAATTCTTTATAAAATACGTATTTTGAAAACTCATTCGTTTTATTTCCAAATTAAAGTAAAAATAAAACGTTTACTCGAATAATTTACACCAATTTGCAGATCAATTCCAGTCATGTGATAGTGAAACGGGTCAATAAATGCATTTAAAAAGGAATAAAATATGTAAGAAATTAAAAAAAATAAAGATATTTTAGCTGCAGGTGGATACTCAACTGTAAGCCGTTTGTTAATAAACAGATTTAAAAAAAAAGCCGGACATACTTCGCTTGATGGGTGTTCTTCGCACGACGGGTGGGATTCTCTTGATGGGTGTATTTAATTTTAAAGAAACGATAAATCATTTCTTCAATAAAACGATTCTGAACGAGAAAAATTAATAATAAAAAAAATAAATGAGAAAAAAATTGTTAGAAAAATGTCCAAAATTTTTATTTTGCGTTTTCAAAATTTTCTTGCGCTATCTAAAAATCTTTCTTATATGATTTTCTATCTATGCTTAAATTTTCTTAAAATTTGGATCAAAAAATGATGGTTTCCGAGTCGTTTTTGTCAAATTTCGGGTATTTTTTCCAAAAAATTAATTGAAGAATTGAGAAATTCAAAAAATAACCTCTCTAAAGTACAATCTAGAGGCGAATCCGGTTTCAAAAAGTTATTGATCGAAACTTTTGAACAAGTATTTCTATACAAAAAGTTGTACACAGAAAAAAAAAATAAACATCATTGTAAAAACACTAGCTTCTTCACTTCGTTCAGAATCTAAAAGTTAAATAATCGGAAAGAAAAATTTAAACATAACATACCAACATATTCAAATAATTTGAAAATAACGATTGCTCACAATTTATTAATAATCTCTGTTTGTTTATTTAATTGTATACTAATATCTTATGTTTTTTATTTAATTTATTTTATTTTACAGTTGATAATAATTTCAACGAACGTGTACATAAATATAATCACGTATTTTGGCATTTCAAATAATTCTATTACGACGCATTTGTATATACACAATTATATTGATTTGTGATAAATATTGACAATAGATATTCCTATCAAGCTGACAAAATATTCTATACATACGTACAAACACTCCAAACGTCTAAACTAAATAAATTATAACGGTTTCTTTCCTCGTTTCAAATCTTATTCACTCTATTGTAAAATATGACCCCCGTTTTTTTTTTTTTTTTTAATTTACGCTTTATTCATAAATCACCAGTTATGCGAAAACTTTATTAATGGATTTGAAGGAACTGTCATAAGCGTCGTCTATTTATTACTATACTAAACTCAAGTTTTTATATTAATAAGTCCGAAAAGTTTCCATTGAAAAGAATTTCCTATTTACAGTGAAATTGTGTTATGTTATGTGTATGTATACTATACGGTTAATTGTGTACACGTTGTGACTGTTTAAATTTTACGCTACAATTAATTAAGTAAATTACTAAGTGAATGCAAAAACATAAACAGGGAACAAAATTATGAAAACAGAAAAAAAAACAGTTTTGTATATTTTTAGCATTAAATCAACAGTCCATTAAGACTGAAACTATTTAAACATTATATATATTATCTTGATCTAATCTGTACGCATCTAGCTTTTACGAGATAGTATCATATTATACACACGAATTGTCTTTATTCAAAAATTAAAATTATTTAAAAATATTATCGTTCAAGTATTGAACACGCCACGGCATAAACAGAAATTTAATATACTATACAAAAATGGTAACTTACCAGAGTTTTGAATATCGTTTTACATTAATTTTTAATGTGTCTTACATCTTTTTATATTTAAGCGTTTAAAAAAAATATAATTTGAATTTAATCACATAAAATACAAAATCTGGTAGAAATTTTGGCAAAACCTTTAAAAAAATTAAAAATACTACATTAATTAAACAGGTACATTTTTTACGTTTTTATCCCCGTTTTACGAGGAACTCGCATAACATAAATACCTATTTATGATTATTCGAAATTGGTCGAAAATGCTTAAATATTTACTTTCGATTTTTTTTCGTAAAGGTAAATGTATTTTTAATAATTCTATTCCTTTTTTTTTTAATAAATTTGAAAAGTAAATACAGTTTAACGAATCCCATAATATAATTGAACGTCTAATAAGATTATAGTACATAGAAAAACTTTGCACCATTAATGCATTTTCAGGAAAAATGTGCGCTAAGACTTTCGAAGACGCTATTTATATTTTAAAATTACATGAAAACTTTTCTCACTTCACACGTTGAATTTGTAATCACATTAGCAAAATTGAATTATCAAAAAAAAAATACAGATTTTATGTTATCTGTAGCTTTTGTACATTATTAGCAGATATTTTAAAATAGTCTTAATGTTTATAACTAAAATACAAGTAAAATAAATCTTTTCGAAATAAGTTTGAAAAACGCTAAAAATTCCATTAGGCAAACTACTGGGGAAACTTATTTATCATAAAAAGACAAAACGGGGAAGACCACCATAAAGTGTGCGTGTTTGGTTATCAAGCAACATTATGGTTAATCTTTCTAAACGAGTAAAATTAAAAACAAAAATTGGATGAGTTGTAGTGTGCGTGCATAAATACATAACATGAGGGTGTATTTTGGATATAGCCTAAGAAACGAAATTTCATCGTTACGTCATTGAAAGTATCCATCTTCACACAATAACGGAAATATATTCATATAAATGAGAATTTTTCCTTCACAATACTTGTGATTTAATCCATTGACCGTAAGTATAGAAATCGTATAAAAACGTAAAATATATTAAGTATGATTTCAATGAAAAATATTTACTCGACATAATGAGTAACCATAACATCTAAACTCAGGAAAGGAAATCCCGACGGTCCTGTAACGTAAGTAGTTTTCATATACCCGTACGATTTGCTTTACTCAACGTTAGGAGAAAAATACAAAAAAAATGTGTCCATAGGGGTTTAGTTTAACGACTCTTCTGCTCATAAAAAATAAATATCAATTCAGTGATTTTCAATGATTTCACTCAGATTTCCCGCTCTCTAAACTCCTCACACACACCCTCTGAAAAGTATGAAATAAAACCGTATTTTACCAGTTTCTAATTTAACGGTCTAATGAAATGTAAATATAAAGAGGCAAACAATTATTTTAATTAAGGAGAATTAACCCAGAGGGCAAAATCCTTCGTAAATAGCAATAATGTGGTAACTTAAAACATAATTAAATTGTTCAGTTAGGTACCAGTGTTAACGATAATTAAAGGATTTGTATAGAATAAAGTAAGCATATGAGTAACTTTTTTCAAAGCAAACATTTTATAATATTGATATTGACAGTATAATATTTTATTTTATAAGAGCGTTAAAATTTAAATTAAGTTTGGTTCTAATTAATTTTTTTACTTTAATAATTTTCCGAAAAATCCAAAATATTAACTTAATATTTTTATCCAGATTTAATTAGGAAATAAAACAAATTTGACTACTTTTAATACAGAAACTTGAAATAATTTGAAACTTTTTGTAAATTTTTACTACAAAACGTTGATTGTTATTGGTTTTAAAACCAAATCGCTATCCTGACAATTACTACGTGGTCAACATTATCATTTTGTCACTCGAAATATTTGAATCAAAAGGCATTCAGATTTAAAAAACAGAAAACTGCTGTAAATGAAGTGTTAAATTCTCATAATTATTTTCCTTTATGACTTTAGAGTTATTCATTCTATTGTGCTATTTAATTTTTTTTATTAACCTCTTTACCCATGTCAAATCCTGGCTATAATAAATCCGTAAACGTACGACAAATTATTCATGTTAAGACTGTATAAGCGTTAATACGAATTCGGGTGCATGGCGGATGTATACAGTGTAATAATATTATAATAATAAGTAAATGGCCATTGTAGTTAAGCGCCCCGAGACTGATTAAAATTTCAAATATTCAAGCCGTTAACGTTAACTGTAATAATTTACGTCTTAAGTGACTATAATATGTAACGCTGTTGCGTATCACAGACAGAGTCGTTTTAATAAAAAAAAAAATTAAAATAAATATCGCAATAATTAAATGCAGATGAAAATTAAAAGCCAATGGATTGTGGCGCATTATGTGCAGACGACGACGACAATAAAAACTAATATTTCTTAATGCGCGAATATAATATACATCAACGTGGTGGTATGTATACATACACAGCGATTGTATGACTGCAATCACGCGACCACAATTTCTCGTATCGCGTGTCTACTGAGCCTTTTTTTTTTATTTCATTTATTATTATTAGTATTTTTTTTTTTTTTTTGTTTCTAGAACCGTAGCAGAGGAGCGATGGAACTTACAGCCGAAAAAAAGTGCACGTGACGATGAGTTATTATCGTGCGTGTGTATGCGTATGTACTGTTTTAATTCACGAGGTGACTAGGGGGTTTGGGGAGGAGGGGTAAGCCCCCCTTGGTAAAAAATATATATATATATACCCCTCCTTGACACGATCTGTTAAATATTTTTGTTTTTCGAACGAGAGTTACGTCTTATAAAATATGTTTTATCGAGAGTTATAACGGAGAATTTCAAAAATAAGTGAAACAATTTTTTTAGTACAATGTTTGGTGAAATGCAATTGTGTTTTAATCGAAAATCAGTGTAATTCATTGAATAAAAAATACCTATTCGATTCTTTAGAATCATAAAAAAGATGATTTTTTTTTCTTATATTCGTATTTTTTAAGGCTCGTATTATCCGAAGTTTTGACAGGTCTTAATTCCTTAAAGTTAGTTGAAAAATCTGATAGAAAAAACAAGACAAATTCATCATTATACACTTATAAGGTATGGGTATATAGCAGGGGTGGCTAAACGGTCGATCGCCGACGATTTCAAAGTCAATCTTGTTTAAATTTATTTTTAGTCAATTATATCAAATGTGCACCGATGGGAAAATTCGATATTCATCTTAATCATTATTACACCCAAGTAACCTTAATAATAAAAAATTATGGAAGTCAATCTTCAAAAAAAAAAAAATTTGTTCTTGGTAGGTCTTTTTCAAACAAAGTTTGGCCGCCCTTAATTTAGTGTATGGAAGTTTGATGAAATTAGAAGCTATATGACGACGAATGTGCGTACTAACTTTTACACAGCTACGACCAAATACTCTTTCAGAACTATGAATAGAATTACGAATAAAATAATAAAACAATTGTTACATTACAATGTTGCATTCTTGCATGATAGAAAATAAGAGACAAAAGGGCCAACTGAACTAAAAGAAGACACAGGTTTAGAATGATCGATCTGTACGCACCTTGAATACATTTAGCAAGTTACAAACATTTTTAAATGTCGTTCACCCTCATCAACTACACATTTAGTATTGTAATTTATGTTTTATGTAAATAATGTTTTCTTTTTGCAAATAAATAAAATAGATAAAAAAGGTAATTTATTTTCGTTCTCTCCCTCCCTCTGACTTGTTACAATATCCTCCCTTCATCGTCAACTATGAAATAAACACTCTATGCGTGTGCAGAGTAGGAGAAAATATAAAAAATTATCGAGAGCTTAGGCCATCATAAAGAAGATTTACTTTCATGTCGAACACGAAGTATTTATGCCGAAGAAGCTGTAAAACAGGAATTATTCGAACAAAAATCCGAAATTATTATTTTTTATTCATTATTATCTCATGCATTGTGTTTCGGCTATAATATTAATTTTGAGTTTGTGGCTGCAACCGGATTTAGCACGATTGACCTTTTTCATAACCCGATTGAGCACGAAAAAGGGTGAGACGTTGTCACTTTGTACCATATAATATTATTAAAATTATAATTATTATTAAATATTAATATGTACTAAAATTATTATTAAAAATAAAATACATTCGAACATAAATATTTATAAATAAAAATATTTTATTGGTTTTTAATCACATATTATTCCATATTAGAACAGCGTTTGCTGAGTCAATTAGTTTCCTATATATTACAATTAAAATTTGTTACCATAAATACTAAAAACAAACATGTAAAAAAAAAAAAAAGGAAAAATTTTAAATTTTTTTCCCTAAGTATTTATTTCCTACTTTTAATAAGTATTTAAGTAGATTGTCAGCATTTTTAAATTCAGAGTATTCCTGATACGCTTTTATAGTGAAGTTAATTTTTTTATTTTCGATAACATTTATTTCTTTATGATAATAATTACTTGCTATTGATTGAATTTTCGTGATCGTTTCAGCCTGAGTTTCTAGTAAGACTATAATCTAACCAAGTGTATATCAAGATGTGCCCTGTAAAATTGGGCATGTACAAGTGAAAATCTGACAATGTCGTTCACAATATTTTTTTTTTTATCGTGCTCAATTGCGGTAAAACACGATTGGGCATACACATTTTTAACTACACGATTGAGCATAGAATATTTTAAACAGCGTTGCCACATTTAAACCGAAATTTAGTACATAGCATTTTTACGTAGGTATAATAACTACAAGTTATTTTCTTATGTATCTTTTATTATAGGTATTTATTTAATATATAAACATAAAGGCTTTTAATCAATATTTAGAGAATAAAAATACAGAGAATTTATTAATTTATTTAAATTAAATTGGAAATAGATACCAAGGTGTGTTAAAATCTAACTTTATATTTATAAGAAAATTTATTTTTGACGAAATTTATTCCTATATTATGTATTATTAAACTCATTTTTTTTTTTTAAATTTTTCAAAAGTGGCTTATACTCAATTGAAATCTGCCAAAATAAATATGGCAACGTTGCTGTGATTGCTTTTATTGTTTTCTATTGTTAATGGTTTCCTTTGTTAAGCTGAAAATTATGCTCAATCGCGGTTGTAAAAAAGGTCTTTTATGCTCAATCGGGTTCTACCCAATGACATAACGTTATTCTACCACCAACTACATATATGGCAAATGAACCTTTTAGGCGTCTTATGTCAATTGCCAATGCAAATCCTACCTTCAGCAATTTGTTAAAAATTTGATTGTTAATTCTATGTTATAAGTTATTGTATAATGTATATTAATTATTGTAATCGCAAATGTTTATATTCAAAAAGGGCCCAGCCCGTATAATTAATTAAAATAAAATAAAATGAATTTTACTCGTTGAGCTTTATTTTTCAATATATTAATTATGTACTATATTTACAAATGGGTACAAATCGTCCTGGACCTTAAATGTTTTATATATATATATCCGGATCCGAGCGTGTGTATTAGTCGAGAAGTACATTATTGTTATACACGAGTGTCATACACGTTGACGAGGTAACGACGACGCGCGGAAGGTCTAGTAGTGGCGGTGATGCAGAACGGGCGGCCCCTGCGCAATGAGAGTTAGCCGAACGAACATAAGGGTGGCCGTGCATGAGTCACCGCTGCTGTACGGATAACCTAATCGGCGGCGTTCGCCCCCTCGAAGTAGAACAGCAACGACTGTCAGAGGCAACGTTCGAATAATAATAATAATAATAATAATAATAATGATAATAATAGATCGATATGACCCCCTCTACCCCCGTACGCACGTAGGGGTGACGGGGGGAAAATTTTCTCTTAAAGGACGGCTGTCATCCGACGAATATTAATCATCGCAATGTGACGATTTATTCGGCACTCGTTATGTACACCGATCGTACAAAAAAAAAAAAAAAAAAAAATAGTCACGTGTGCGATTTTTTATATTATTATTATTATTATTATTATATAGTCCTGTTTTATTGTCGTCATACGATACGTATATTGTAATGATATACAGGGTGATTGTTGAACGACGTCGTCAGTCAGACACTTTGGAGGATGCGATGATTTAACATTTTGAATGCGTTTCGTGTACTTATATACCAGTGGTTCTTACTGTTTAAAATATTTTTAAACACCCCCTATATAAAAAATGAAAAAAATACTTTAAAAGTGTAGAACTGAAAACTAAATATAAAATAAATGTATAACTGACAATCTTAAAGCTGGCTTTTAATATCTCATTAGTTAAATGTTCGATAAATTATTTTTGAATTTGTGAACATGCGGTTTTAATAATTCACAAAGGGGTTTACGATAGGGTGACTATATTTAAGAAAATAAAATACAGGACAAAAATATTTTTCATAATATTTTAAAATAAATAAGTATTTATTAGATATATATTTACGTTTTTGAATCGTGACAAAAAGAACATTTTTAAACTACCTATTATAGATTAAATTTAAACACAAAAACATTATTTCGAAAAACATAAAATAACATAATGAAACTAAATTGATATTTTTTTAAATTTCTTCAAATCCTTTATTCATGCATGAAAGTATACTTTACTTTCTAAAAAAAACTTATTAATTCATTTTACGATTATAATAGATCTAATGGTATTCAAAAGATTTCTAGATTCTTACATTATTTTATTCAATAATTTCATTTCGAAAATTTAAAAAATTTTAAATCAACAACAAGTCAAAAAACGGGATTAATATGGGATAGACTTGAAATTACGGGACAAAAAGCGTCCTGAAAGAAGTTTGTCTAGACAACAGTACACATAGCCGAAATACAGGACAATCCTGTATAAAACAGGACTTATGGTTACCCTAGTATAGTATAATATACACTGATCGTAAAAAAACAAATAGTCAAGTGTGCGATTTTTTATATTATTATTATTATTATTATATAGTCCTGTTGTTATCGTCATACGATATGACGTATATTATAATATTATACAGGGTGATTGGTGAACGGTGTCATCAGAGACTTCGGAGGATGCGGTTTAACAATGAGTTTCGTGTACTTATATACCAGTGGTTCTCACTATTCGACCTTTTTAAAGCTGCCACCCCCCGGAAAAACAAAATATTTTTGAACACCCTCTATATAAAAAATTTAAAAGTGTAAAACTGAAAACTAAATATAAATGTATAACTGACATTCTCATTAGTTAAAATGTTCGATAAATTCTTTTTGAATTTGTAAATATGCGGTTTTAATAATTCACCAAGGGATTTACGACCTATTGAAGAATTTCCGCGGAAAAAATACCTTTGCTTTCAGAAAGAAAACAAATTAGATGGCATTTTGTTCAACAAAGTATTTCAGTTTTTATTTTTCTTCAGTGCATAAGTTTTAATGTAAATATAATATATTATATTAATTATATTATGCTCAACATCGTCCTATGAACCATTACCCGTCGAGTATCTCCCCCCCTCCCATTAAGAACCACTGATCAATGTGAACCCCAGTCCGACTTCCGATCGCGAGAAAGACGAATTTAATTCTTCTAAACAATTTAATTTTCCCGTTCGTATTGAATGATCAACGGGCGTAGTTCAACAAAGTCTAATCGAAATGATTTTAAATTCAGGAAAACGATGTTGTGAGGAATTTCAATGAGCTCTGCGACGATATATAGTGTTCAGATATTATTATAGTTGATGCGCACCGAACGTGTATTTTCTCTCGTGGAGAGTGGAGT
Source organism: Stegophylla sp. TES_Ste_2020 (assembly GCA_025469315.1). Taxonomy (NCBI): domain Eukaryota; kingdom Metazoa; phylum Arthropoda; class Insecta; order Hemiptera; family Aphididae; genus Stegophylla; species Stegophylla sp. TES_Ste_2020. The sequence goes on along the minus strand of JAIPRM010003293.1, from coordinate 8,654 downwards.
GTATAGTTATATCGAAAAACTCCCAAAACCGAATCAGATTGATGGAAAATGTTAATGCAGAGGTTCCCAACCCGTGGTACGCGTGCCACTAGTGGTACGTGGAAAACTTGTTGGTGGTACGCGAAGAAATTATGTAAAAATTTTGTAAAAATAAATAATGTTAATTAATTAATTAATTAATTAATAATATAAAGTCTGTATATCATTATGATCTGTGATCATAATGATATACAGACGATTTTTAGTCTTAAGAGAAGCCAAAAATAAGTACGCTGGGTAATATCGAAATCCATTTTGTTACGAAATACGGTATTAAAAGTCTGACGTAATTCGCACCATGCAGGTTATTCTTTACATCTCTAGTGAAATTTGTTAGGTGTATTAAATTTAAAAGAAGCTAAAAATAATTTCTACATTAAAATAAGACTTAGCGGATCTTTAGTTTGTACAAGAAAATGTTACTTGAAAATTATAAAGTTTAGGTACTGTAATCACAAAAAATATTTATTTATCACTTTGCTAGTTATAAACTTCGCTATCAACTGGGAATAAGAAAAAAAAATACAAACATTTATTTTCACATATCAAACCTTTTCTTTCACCAAAATATTTCTCATTTTATTGTCAATCTATACATAATTTTTCATAAAGTTTGCATTAAAAAATTAAGTTTTAAAGGTGTTTTGTAAAATTATGGTTAGTTTTTACTAAATTGTAGAAAACCTACTAAAAAATAACCCCTTAAAAGTACCATCTAGAACAGAATGCTGATTCAAATTTTGATTGAGACCTTCGGAAAAGTATTTTTATACGAAAAAGTAATAAGAAATAAATAAAAATAAATTAACATGATTATAAAAACACTAGCTTTTTCGCTCTACTCAGAATGTAAAATGTATATTAAAAAAAAAAAAATTCTCCTAATTATTAAGTTTTAGAATTATTTAAGTGGTATGCGAATTGATCATAAAAACTCTAATTAATGGTACTCAGTGACAAAAAGGTTGGGAACCTCTGTGTTAATGCATTAATTGAAATATTGAACCGTGTCCGAAATTCTCTGACGTATTTCTCGCGTCAATCACCATCCTGTATAGAATACGCTCACACAAATAATAATGTACGCGCCACTACCCTCGTCGTATCACCGCCCTTATCCAATGGCTGAACGACGTCGACGAAGGTACACGACAAAGGAAAAAAAATATTATTTATGACGAATATAAACGCGCACGCGTACCTTCCACACACATCCACTGCACTACGTTATAATAATAATAATAATAATCAAAGGCTGCGCACGCCGATGCTATTAAACGTAAATTAATCACGTGTGGTGAGAAATCTCTACGGACTTGTTGATTTATTGGTTACGATAAGTATACTCTAAGAGAACACGTCGCATGACAGGTAATCGCGATAAATACGTACGTTGCTTTTGAAAAATAAAAATGTGCTGTACAATGCGAGTAGAAATGGCTCTTGTTCAAATAAAATATATACCGTACACAAGAATTACTATTTTATCCCCACGAAATTGAGATAATGAAACGGTAATTTTGCTTATCGATAACATAAATAAAAAATAACATTGATTAGAGGGCAAACGATTTAATTTAATATGAAAAGTGCACTTGAAAAGAAAAGTTTTAGTATTAAATTGGAGCAATCGACTGTAGAAATATACTGGCAATTTAAACTTTGCTCGTAACTATGCATATTAAAATTTAAAGGGCGAAGTATATACGTATTTCACGCTAACCCCGAATGCACACTTATTGTTCATTTATAAATAACTGATGTTTCGACAGCATCAGCTATGCAACTAATTTATAAACCCCAGCGATTATTCGTCCCTTAAAAGTCTATAATTTATCAAAATGTAAACGTTACGTTTTAAGCAGTTTTATTATGTAAATTATGTGCTATAAAAATGTAGTTAAACAAAATGCAAATATAAATAGATCTCAAAAAAAATTAAATAATTTCATTCAATAAGTGAACGCGTTTAATTCTTATTATTTGCAAGGATAAAATTCGATCAGTAAAATCGTAATATCAAAAATCGTGTTAATTGGAATAAGACTCAAATACTCGTACTTTTGGACACTGAAATTCGGTTTAGGTATAAACTACGATATATTTCAATAAAATCTCAGACGCGATAGATTTCTTGTGGCGCATACTACACGCGGATATTTAATGTTTTTTAGATTCTGAACGAAATTGCATTTTTCATTCTTATTAAGACATTTATTACCTCATATACATGCGCGCACATACACACACGCGCACGCACATAAACAAATATCGAAAACTCCACATTATTAAATAACATTTTGTTAAATATTTCCTTATCACCAATTATTATTAATATTATGTGGTATTTGAAGCTTTCACTCAGAATCGTTTTATTGAAAAAATGATACATCGTTTCTTTAAAATTTAATACACCCACCAAGAGCTTCACCCCCAGATGCAAAGAATACCCATCGTGCCAAGAATGTCCGGCTTATTATCTGTACTCAAATTTTCAATTTATTTACTTTTGGTAGCAATTTTAGTTTGTAGCAAGACACTATTCCGTTGCTTATTTCATAATGTCACGTAATTTGCATCTTAGTACTCAATACTCATATTTGTTTGTAAAAGCGCATATATTACAAATTACGAAAGTTAGTTTCAAAGTTTTACTAATATAATAAGTATTTTTGAATTATTATAAATTTTAATACATTCATAAAGCTAGTTATTAACATGAAAATACCATTTTGAAAATAACGTCCAATAATACATAAAATTCATACCACAAACGCTGATTTTGAGGTAGTTAATTATTATAATGTCATATCAAATGAGTGTTATCTTTCTTCATCAAATATTATGCGTGCAGAGTCTACACATTTTTTTCATCCATTTTTCAATTTATAATCACAGTATGAGCAATAATTACCATGATAAAACTATTGAAATCTGAATAAGCAAATATGATTTAAGAGTAGTGAAGTTATTTTAAACATCTTTAATTATTCAATTTAATGTATTATTATCATTTACCGTAGGTACTAATTAATTATTTTAATAAAAATATTTCAGTCCTGTAGATCATGAAGTTAGAGAAACGATAGATTTTTGCTTAATACCCAAATAATACAATATTAAGATCTTCATGTGAGTATTATTTATCTCAAATCACTAGAAAGGAGTAAATTCTACGTCATCAGTACGTGATGAAAAATTTAGTACCTACTTAAGTTTGCGTGATTGCATCAAAGTATCCACTTTAAATGTAGATTGTTGAATATAAATATGTATATATATTTATAACTTTATGGCTTATCGTGTATTAGTGCAGTGAATACATAATTATACGAGTATAATGGTATAAACTAATATAACTTATAAGTACGAATTAGGGTTTACTTTGAAAGTACATCGTTGACATACAGAAATGATTCGTCGACATGAATTGATAATGAAATAATCATTTCCCATCAAACTATTATGACTAGATGCTCCAACAACAATAAACATTTAAAATTATTATATTTGTTATCATGACATTACTACGAGTATTCATTATAATATTATTCAACTTAATATTCAACTTAATAACACGGAAAATGTAGGATTCAAACAAAATAAATTTATCACAGGCTCGCTAACTTTTTATTAAAATATTTATCCTATTATAAAACAGACAAACGATATCTAAATTACCTAAAATATTCGAATGTACCTCGAAAAAGCAGAAAAAGCTTTCATAACTGGATGATACATATTTATTACAAATAACAACCATAAAAAAGGCCAGAAAAACTTTGCACCATGGATATACTTCGCTTTTTGGGTGGGTTATTCTTGGTAGATGTATTTAATTGTAAAGATCAAAAAATGTAAAGTACAGTATAGTATAGATGAATAAGTCGGAAATATTTTGCACCACGGGTATTCTTTGCTCTTTGGTTGAGTAACTCTTGATTGATGAGTAGAATTTTAAAGAAACGATGAATCATTTCTTCAATAAAACGACTCTGGACGAAAAAAGTTAATAATATAAAAAGAACAATAATAGTCATAATTTTCAAAACACCCACCAAGAGAGTATCTGATCGGATGAGCGAATACCTGAGGTGCAAAGTATGTCCAGCTTTCTTGTCTATACACTGCTTTACTTTACTTTTTTTTATCTAAAAATTAAATAAAGGGAAAAAAAATTAATAAGAATAAAAATGTTAGAAAAAAATGTCTAAAATGTTCGAGTCTTCTTTGTCAAATTTTTAATAATTTTTCCCTTCAAAAAAATTCAGGAATTAAGAAATTCGAAAAACCTCTCTATAGTGCCTACTAGAAACAAATTTGGTTTCAAAAACTTGCTATTCAAGACTTTTGGACAAGTATTACTATACCAAAAAGTATTTACAGAAAAAAAGTAAAAAAAAATAAACAACATTGTAAAAATACTAGCTTTTTCACATCTTTCAGAATCTAAAAGTTTTTAAAAAAAAAATAGTTCTTATAATCAAAAATAAAATAAAATATGTAATATCATTAAATTAAAAAATATAAATGCATGTTTGGCCGAAGGAATAAATTTAAAAAATTAAAAGTGTATAATATGAAGAATGACGAATAACCTAAATGTAGAAAACTGGTATACTAAAAATTATATAAAAGTAATATTATAATATATAATAAGCTCAACATCTAATACATTTTATTAATATAGTTAGAATATGAATTTTTGGAAAAAAGTTTAAAATTGGGATTATAATTTTGCAAAAAAAATGAAACTGGGAATACCTATTGGGGAATATTATTTTTTGGAAAATAAAGAAATACAAAGATATGATTATAATGCATCTATGTGGTAAAATTTCAGCAACTCAGTTCGGTGTAAAATTTATGTCAAATAATGAATTATGATTCAAGACGAGTGGTTAAAAATATACATTTTCAATTTCTATTGAAGTCAAAAGTTTTATCTTTTATTTTGCATCTTTTCATTAGTTATGTTAAAAAATACTTTCAATGTTAAAAATGATAAAACGAATATGTTTATCTTATTTCAAGTAAGTTTTGTATAAAAAAAACTTTCACGCTCGTTGAGCTGAACATAAAATGTTTGTATAATATTTTCAAATACAATTTTCTTTAAAATAAACGTAACAGAAACATTTTTTAGCAACTCAAAAGGATCATTTAAGTTTTTAATTTATCCCGTAGATTTTGCACTTAAATGAACTTTCAACGAATTTCTTCTGAAATCACAAAATGGATTGTCATTGAAATGAGTTGTTGCCGTAAAAAAATTATTTTATTGTGAACTTAAATACTTGAATCTTGGGTATTTTTTTTTTAAACCATTCAAATAAGCAAACAGAAAATTTAATATCAAGATTGTTGTTTATATAAGTAGTATTCAATTGTCAACAGAAATATGAACAACAACAAACGAATACAGGTTTAAATGCAAATTATTATCAAAGATTTATTTATTTTTTTTTTTTGTGGCGGACAAACGTTGTGCAATAGTAATCGTTGAACCCGTGATAAAATGGACATTCCAAATAGTGTTCCTATTTCTTATCTCACAGTGATGGCCTACATTGAAATTTAAACGTCAAAATAACACGTCATAATAATAATAACACTTATCAAATGATATCGAAAATAACATTTTAAATCCCTTTTCCGTAATAATATGAAAAAATAATCCCGAGCACGCTGGTACAGCACACAATCGGTAAAGATAATTTATATTTCTGTTTAAAGAGACACGTTCACCGAAATATTGAAAAACCATAAACGTATAGATATTTTTACAACACATAAAAACGATGAATTTAATCAAAATGGGAAAAAATTCTCAAAGAAAAACTGAGAAAATAATTGAAAACCAACGAGTGCTCAGTGTGTATTTACTAGGGAATTGATTTAAATGCTTTAAAAAACAATAAAAATGTCTTAAAAGAATATGATTTTATGCACTCATAACAAAATATTTTTTTTTAAATGCACTAAAATAATGCTTTAAAAATTATGAAATGACCAAACTCAATAGTTCCGTAAAAATTAGGATTTAGATAAATAGCTTATCTTATCTTCATCTAATGCACGTATGTATGTATAGTATGTATATTATATTAAATACCTAAGTGTTGTCTACACCTGTCAACAATAATTTCGTTTGACGTCATGTTTATCTGATCGGTAAAAACTTTATAAATAATAAAAATAGCAGTGCGACACATACAATAATTTTTAATTTTTTTCTTTTAGAATGAATTTTAACTAAATTTTTTTGGAATTTCCTATGTAAAAATGACTTAAAAACATAAAAAAATGCACTAAATATGTCAAAAAAATACACTAAAAATCAAACAAGTCTTTAAAATGCTAAAAATTGCAAAAAAATGCGAAATAAAAGTTACATTTTTTTAATTCCTTGATATATGAAATGAATTTTTATGCTTGGAAAGCAACGTTTTCGAACACTCAAAAAAAATACAATTTGAATTTAAATCCGTTCCCTAGTAATTAGATATCAGCAAGTATTATATTGTAAATACTACGTCGTACTTATTACGCTCGTAATATTTTTCAGTTCACAAGACAACATTATAATACGCAGGTAATCAGTATAATTTATGCACTAATTTATGCTGTATGGCGTTTTATAGTACTCATAAAATGCAAACGCCAATATGTTCTGTATGCAATTTCAATTCGAAATAGATAATCATAAGAGTTATTTTCATAACAAAATAATGATACTATTATGCAACTTAAAAATACAGTATCCTATCTAGAAATATTATTCTACTGTAATTCAGTGGTTCTCAACCGGTGTGTCGTGTATTACTGTTAGGAGTGTCACCAAAAAAATTGTTTATTTATATTTTACATTTTTTAAACTAGGTATATAAACCTTATACTGTATTAGGTTCACACTACACCACACCACAAATATCTCATTGAATTTTTTCATAAATTCTTTAGCTATGTAAATTTATAATTTTAAATTCTGGATAGAGCGAAGAAACTAATGTTTTTACAATGATGTTTATTTTTATTTTTATTTCTGTAAACACATTTAGTATAGAAATACTTGTCCGAAATTATGACCAGAATCTTTTAGAATCAGAATTTACCTCTAGACGGTACTTTTGAGTGGTCATTTTTCGAAATTCTCAATATTTTTCCAAAATTTGAGGAAAACTACATAAAATTGAACAAAAATGCCTTTAAAACTCTTTTTTTTCTATCCAAATGTTATGCAAATTTGTATTATAGATACCAGATAGACAATAATATGAGTAATAACACTTTTTTCTCATATTTTTTACTTTTCGCAGTTAGTAGTGGAAGAATAAAATTGGATGGGTAAAAAATAAATAATTTTTGTTACAATAACAAACTTTATAACTTCTAAGTAAAATTGTCTCGAATAAACTGAAGCTTTACACAGAATCGTTTTATTGAAGAAATAATTTATCGTTTTTTTAAATTTCAATACACCCACCAAGAATACCCTATCCAGGGATAGAAGAATACCCATGGTGCTAAGTAAATCAGGTTTTTTTTTTTAATAAAATGTTAACACGTATAGGCGTAATAATTTACATAGATAATAATTGTCATTTTTTCAAAAATACAATAATCGAATTAAGTGTGTCGCCATTTTTATGGATCTAAATTAGGGTGTCGCCGTATATAAAAAAGGTTGAGAACCACTGCTGTAATGCATAATAGCAGCAGATCTCCTGCAGAAACGTTGCAAACCCATTATTTTACACGCAATTTATTGTTGTATATTAAAATATAGTAATGTCGAAATGATTGGAATCGTGATAGTTTGTGAACACTAAATTAACATTTAAATTAATGCAAAAACTCTACGCGTCCCAATGTTCAATAAAAAGGATACATAAATATAACTTTCAGCGTATCTCGTTTGCAAGTTACGGTTTATAACGTCCTCGTCAATATCCGATATTGATGTCATATCAGGAACTCCAACACTTCCTGCAACAAAAAAAAAAAACGAATTATACATTAGTCGGTATGAACATTTAAATTAACATCGTTGTAATATTATAATAACGTCATTTTCACAATGGAATAATTTTCTTTTGTGCAATATTTTTTTCTCACTCGTACATTAATAAATTAAATTTAAAAAAATTAATAGATTAAAATAATATATATTAAATTAAAATTTAATTAATTTAATTTAATAAAAAATAAGTATTTCGTACATCTCATTTAAACTACAAATATTTATCAATACTTTTAGAAATACATGATTTTCAACTGTCGAAGGAAATATTTTTAATGATTTCACAATCAACATATTTTCAAATATGTACCTACATCAGATTTAACGTAATATGTATAGCCCAACATAAGTACCGATATAATTATGCAGAATAAGTTCAAATTCTATAACGATTTGTTTTACATGCATTGTTAGGGAGCTCATCCCGAAACAGTCAGAATCTCGGCACTAGCTCTATGTTTCTCGGTGGCTGAATATGCATGCCCGGTGTGGGGAAGATCAACACACACTAAACAAATTGATACTGCTTTAAATGAAACGGTTCGCATTATAACAGGATGCTTAAAGCCAACACCAATAGACAAACTATACC
>JAIPRM010003292.1:0-26610 GCA_025469315.1 Stegophylla sp. TES_Ste_2020 | reverse complement strand
CCACATTATATTATAATAATTAAATAATTACTCATTAAATAACTCTCATTATAATATCAATTCCTGTCTAAAATTTATCCAATTAAAATTCCTTCCGACTATTTTCCGATATTAACGGACACGCACAAACTCGTGGCAACAGTTACCGCAGCAGTCTTCATCAACACTTTTTCAACTCAACACTTTTCAGTCAACAATTTCTACAATTTTTTACTGGCGTTTTTCATTATAAAATTATGAGATTGATACTCCACACTTTTCTGTCCCGGCAAATCCCGTCGCGGAGGGATGGACATGTGAGCAGTATCACACACCGAATTCAATTCAACATAACTTTTAAAAAAAACTTGCATTTCTGGTAACAAAAAATATTCGTTTTCTATTTTTCCTTAGCCCTCCAATATGAGTGATAAATATAATAGATTAAACATACACAATTTGTTTATACAGTTTAGAATTTTTATGAGGTTTTTATTAATATTTATTTATTTATTTTTTAGAAATTTTTCACCCTCCAATAGTTGTTAGTCATGTTCTGCTGGTCGTACGATTTCATCCCAAAGACCTAAAACAATTCGGGGATGGAAGTAAAATACGATTTTATATTAATTTTAAGTTTTGTGTCAGAACTCAGAAAAATTCAAAATGGTTTTTGAAATTTGAAAACAAACTCGAATGAAATAAAAACCCGTTTTCAAAATCGGAAACCAAATCTCGAAGAATAAATACCAATATCGGAATTTAAGAACAATTATCAGTAAATTAAATTAAAAACCGAAATTCAGAGTTTTTTTTTCGATTTCAAGCCCTCCAAATTTGGAATATAACAAACTTACACAACAGACTTGGAGAAAAAAAAGCCGGACATACTTCGCCCGATGAGTGTACTTCGCACGACGGGTGGTATTATCTTGACGGGCGTATTAAATTTTAAAGGAACGATAAATCATTTCATCAGTAAAACGATTCTGAACGAAGGAAGTCAATAATATAAAAACAAAAAAAAAAAAAAAATTTCATGAGAGTGGATGTGATCTGATTTAAGTACCATGTAAGAAAAAAACGTTCGAAAAATGTCCAAAAATTTTTTTCACATTTTCAAAATTTTCTTGCGCCAAATCTTTTTTATAGGATTTTCTATCTATGTTTAAATTTTCATAAAATTCTGATCAAAAAATGATGGTTTTCGAGTCGTTTTTGTTAAATTTTGGGTAGTTTTTTCAAAAAAAATCATTGAACAATTGAGAAATTCAAAAAATGACCTTTTTAAAGTACAATCTAGAGGCGAATCGGGTTTCAAAAAGTTATTGATCGAAACTTTTGGACTAGTATTTCTATACGAAAAGTTGTACACAGAAAAAAAAAAAAATAAATAAATAAATAAAAAAATTAAAAAAATTAAAAAATTAACATCATTGTAAAAACACTAGCCACTTCACTTCATTCAGAATCTAAAATGCCGATTAGTTAGTTCAAATTGTCAGACACTTGTTGATAGTTACACTCAACTAATTGAAATTATTTCTTAATATCAAAATTGTATGACTACGTTTAGATTAGACCGCGGCTGAACGCGTGTCCGTCACAACCGTTACCGACTAAGTCGACGAGAACTTTTTCTCCGAAGAACGTCTTTGGGATTAGGGGACCGAGAGCTTAAGCTGAACCCACATTCATTATGTGACCGTATTTTGGGGTCACATAATGGGGCCAGTTATTTCCGCAAAAAGGGATCGGCGGAATTCATAATCTCCGTGCGTTTAAGTACGCTAAAACAATTCCCGAGTTATTTGTACGCGCACGCTTTATTTTGTTTTTTTGCTCCCCCCCCCCCCGAATTCCATCTTGGGGCAGCAACAAGACGTTGTGTTAGAAAATCCATTGAAACTAAGGGTTTTACCCCCCCCCCCTATCAACCGATATAAAATTGTAATTTTTCATCATTTATCTTTGGCTTTACTTGAAATTACCAAATGTGTTTTTATGAAAACGTAACTATTTTTAACTACCGAAAAAACTTATGTTCTAAATGAAAATGAATTTTTTTTTTTTTTTTTTTTATGAAGCTATAGCATTATACCAAAAATTTAGAACAATTATTATTGACCTTAATGTCATACAACACACAAAATAATTATTTTCAGTACGTTTTAGAAAGTAAGTAGAGCAAGCTAAAAAATTTGTTTAACGATTTAGATAACTAAAATTAAAAATGCATTATTGCGTATTTTGTGATTTTTTAAACTCTAGTGCTATTTTGGACTTTTAGAAATGTACTTACCATTTTTTTTTCAATCGTAATCGATCATATTTTATGAATTCAAAGTGCTTTTGGATTATTGTCAGTCAATCTTTTACAGCGAATAACATAAATCAAGTGAATAAATCATAATCTCGTAACTATTCAGTTCTTTTTTTTGAATTTTGTTATCTGCTGATTTTGAAGATTTTTTGTTTTTATCGTTTATAATAGAAAGTTAAATTTAATAATATGTTTGAAAATTGATTAAACACTTTCGAAAATTAGGTCACTATAACAATTTGTAAGTGATAAACAGCGATAAGGACCTAATAATTAATATATTTCTGTTTTTTTTTTTCTTCATATTTTATTCTAATCAAAATTTTTCTGCACATTTTTATAATTGAAAAAATATACGAAATTAAAATGAAGTATGTTGACTTGAATTGCTTGCTATTTATTTGGTAACTACTATGGTTTCGTCTTATGTTTTCTTCATGTAATTTATTTTGGTATTGTTAAAAAATATTTTATATAAAAATTACACAAACATATAAAATAATAATAAAAAGGAATTTCAAACTCAAAACAAACAAAATATGGTATAAATATAAGTATAGAATGTTATAAATGAGTGTACAAAAATTATAATAATTTAAAAGGTAACGAATTTATGATTATGTCATCAAACAATTTTATATCACGTATTCTTGTCTTTTGGGATGTATAAAAATCTGAAAAAAATATCTTTTTTTGAAATCTGTTGATACATTTAATGTGTCATTAAAATTCTCATTTTTTTTTTTTTTTTTTTTTCATTTCATTGTAATTACGGTAACTACCTAAAATGGAATTTCAATATTTATTATTTTGCGCTTAAAATTTAATTTATTACTTGAAAAAATAAAAATGTTAATATATTTCTTGTACATTATAGTATATAGAAATTCAAATTTCTAATATTCAATAAAATATTAGGACTATGTTGTCCAAACACAGTGTTCATAATAAGCTTCTTAATATTAGTATTAACCTTAAATCGAGTATTGAAATTATGATATGAAATACACAAATGTATTTTCATTTTAAAAGGCAAACAGTTTCTATGTACAATGATTTAATAATTAAATATAATAAAAATTAAATAAATAAAAAAATAAATAAATAAATAAAAAAAAAATTAAATAAAAATAAAATTAAATAAAAATAAAATTAAATAAAAATAAAATAATTAAAATTTAATAACTTCATGTACCCGGCAGACGTCGAATTTCTCGACTGGGCACAACATGGACAGGCTGTCACACCCGAGTCCTGTTCGGAAAAGACGAGATTCGACCACCTGTACGGACTCGGGACTACAACTGTCAGCCGCGCAGAGGGATGAAACCCAAAAAACCAAGCCAAAATTAATATCTTCGCATCAAATATAATACGTATGTTATATTTTAAATTCTGAGCACAGCGACGGAGCTTATGAGAATATGCAATGGATGTTTATTTTTCCCGTTCTGTGAACACTTTTTCATATAGAAATATTTATCCATAAGCTTCGATCATCCCCATTTTTAATAAAAATAAAAATTATGATATTTCTGGGGACAGGGCTTTTATTTACTTGCTATTAAAATAATCTGTAAAGACCATAATTATTTAAATTTGAACGATGTAAATCGAAAGCCGCATTTATAAATACGTGGCATACGATATAATATACGAATAATATGAGTATGTGACCTTTCATGGCACTAAAAAGCTACTTTATTACCAAATAATATAGTCTATGATAAGTAAATACTCTAAAATATGCAAAATAAAATTTAGGATTTAGATTTCTTGAATTATGAATCGTATAATTAAAAACTCGACTGTGCTGTTTAATAATATTTTGAAAAAAAGAAAAAAAAGATGCAAAAATGCTAGAAGTCCGTTAGACTCGTATCCAGAGTTTAATTTTGGAAGGTGCTGGTAAAAATATTTAAATATACCTAATTAATTTTAAAATTTTCGTCATCATTATTTTTAGTTATGAGTAACAACCAAAAATTAATTTCACGAAAATTAAGTTTAAATATCTTTAAATGCTTTTACTTTACTGTTAATAGTGTTTTCTTGTTTCTAGAAAATATACTATTGAAAATATTTTGTTAAAAATTATCTATAAAAAATAAAATTCCTTTAATATTTTCTACAGAAAATTTGTTATCGTCGCATTCAAACTCGACGCTTAAACTACTCGTCCACCAGAACAGCGTTGAAATAGTAGAGTTTTTTAAAGCACAACTTAGAAGCAAATTTCGATTCATAAAAATTTTGGTAAATAAAATACTGGACAAGGGTTTCTAAATGAAAACGTGTACACATAAAAATAGAAAAGAAATTATTAAAATAAATAATTAAATAAATAAATGAACGTCACTGTAAAAACACTAGTTTTTTGCTCCACTCAGAATCAAATATAGACGATATGCATTTATAAGAAAAAGAAATTATTATAAAAGAAAAAAAACGTGTTACATGTAACGTTATATGCGGTACTAATTCTAAAAAAATAATTAAAAGCTAACCTTTTAGTGATGTGTCATTTATTTCATCGACTTTATAGTCTAAACCCTTTCTAGTTAGAAGGATAAATGGCTTCATAGAAGGACCTAGGAAGGTCATGAGAACATTAAATATAATTGAACAGTTAAAATACTATAAGAATTGAATGAAGTTGAACGTTTTCTTTGGTAAAAAAAAGTGTGGAAATGGGTATGGGTTTAAATAGCCTCGAATAATCTAAGGAGAAAAAAAAATTGTCGAGGGAAATAACCCAAAAACAAATTTTAGAAAAAAATATCTAACGATAGTTGATAAGTTTGTAAATTTTACTAAAATGTTTCAAAATAAATAACAATTTGCGTACATATAAACTCCTCAAACATATGAAACAAAGACTTCAAAACAATAAATTATGCAGTTATTATATTTTTTTTTTAAAAAAAATATGTAAAATAAATATAGTTTTAAACGGATTTCTATCCTGCTAAGCTAATTTTTGAACATCCCAAACAAATATGGTAGAAAATATTATTGTTATTATTATCATTTAATAATCTCTTTCTCCTTCTCCTTATCCACTCTTTATCATTGTATCGCAATTCTTTTAGTTCCTTGTGGCTGTCTTTTTTCATGTCGATCGTGATTCGTTTCACAGAAATAATTGACAGGAGAACAGGAAAATACATTAGACCATCATAGTACACTTTATTAACTAGTTCTAGGAATTCTCCTAATCACACGGTGAAAACAATTTTCAACAATTTTAATAATGAAGCGAAGAGTCTAATAAAAAGTTTATGTGAAAGTCATTCCAATGATATAATGAATGTAATTAGTAAAAATCAAATAAAAAAAGGCCATAAATAAAATAGTCAGCGATTTTAATGATAATGTGTGTATGAATAAAATCATAAAAAGTCAATATGTCTAAACATATTATCGTATAATATTATATTAATATGTACCTATAATATGTTATGTCGATTAAGTTTTTGTTCTATAGTATTTTTTTTTTTTTTAGTATTCTTTTTCTCTTTTGTCAAGTTTTGTTATTAATTATATTATCTTATTTTAATTGCATATTATTTACTTTAAACGAATTGTGATATCGTTGAACTCCGTATACAAGATACGAGCATAGCTCAGTTAATATTCGTATTAGCTATTATTAAATTATTTTATTTTAATTAATTAATTGTAATTGTTTTGGCTGAATAAAATAATGATAATAATAATAATAATAATAATGTATTCCAATTCCAATGTAATTTTCTACTTCACTTTTTATAACATTAAATACAACTATCACGACGTAATATGCACCCAATCATTTTGTCTCTTCTATCCTATGCCACAATCCTCGTTTCCTTAATCTAGTTAATACTGTTTCATTTGTCACTCTTTCAGTCCGTTTAATCTTAAACGATTTGCACCGCACTTCAAACGTCTCAAGTTTGCTTATCTTTAATTCACTAATCGTCTAAGTTTCACAACCGTACATTTTTAAGAGCATTTCTCTTGTCTTTAAGGTCACGCTATTGGTAGTAAATAGATGTTTTATTTTTTTATTCTGGAAAACCTTTTCTTGTGCTTTTATGCAGAGAATGTCAGTTTTGCTACGACTGTCTTCTGTTTATTCATTTCCCAGGTTAGATGCGGTGGTGCATATAATATATTAGGGTGAACATACGTCTTGTTTTATACAGGATCGTCCTTTATTCCGGCTCTGTGTCCTGTTGTCCTGGCAAACTTCTCTCGGGACGTTTTTTGTCTCGTAATTTCAAGTCTGTACCATATTAATCCGGTTTTTTGCCTTATTGTTGATTTAAAATTTTTGAAATGAAATTATTAAATAAAACAATGTAAGAATCTAGAAATCTAGACATTTTATAGACACCTCAAGATTATTTTAATCGTAAAACAAAATTTTAAAGAATATGTCGTGTATTGAATTCCATACATTTCTTTTAGAATATCCCAAATTGTTAAACTGAATCACTATTTTGGAAAAATACGAAATATCAAATAGTGAAGATATGTCATAACAGTGACCATCAAAATGAATTAACAAGTTTTTTTTTAGAAAGTAAAGTATACAATATACACGAATAAAGAAACTGAAGAAATTTTAAAAAGTTAATTTTAAAAATTAATTTAATTTAATTATGTTTTTTAAAATAATGTTTTTGTGTTTAACATTAATCTATAACAGGTAGTTTAAAAATTATACTTTTTTATTTCAAAATATTATAAAAAATATTTTTGTCTTGTATTCTATTTTTTCAAATATGGTCACCGTAAATTATATCAATGAATAATTTTGAATAAACCAATACTATTGCACAATTGAAGGGTGCTGTAACAATCAGATAAATCCAATTTTTTCCAAAACTCACTTTTTTCCGGAAATGTATAAAAAGGAAATTATTCTTGAAATTCAGACGCCAGTTAAAAATCCGATCAATAGTGATGAAGTTATTGTAGAGAAATGGATTTATCTTGTTTTGTAATTTGCCGCAACAAACAGATAATTTCGGATTTGTCTCAGTGGCGTAGCGTGTAATTTAGCCTCCCGGGGTGGAAATCATATTTGCCACCCTCCTCCCCTTTTAAGAAAAAATTTACTTTGTTTTTCCTATCTGCTTCAATTTTTTCAAAGACCTCACTTTTTTTTTTTTTTTTTTTTTTTGCTTTCTGCTTCAATGCTTAAATTTCAAACGGTGTTTTCGATTCTAAATTGAGTGAAGAAGCTTATGATTTTACAATGATTTTTTATTTTTATTTTTTTTCCTTTTCCTGGAAACACTTTTTCGTATAAAAAAAAACTTGTACAAAGTTTCAATCAGTATCTCTATAAATTCCGAAAAACACCCAGATGGTACTTTAGCTTTTTGAAAAACGTGGGAAATCTGTCGAAAAATTGACAAAAAACTGCAAAATATGCAATAACCAGAATTTCCGTAAAATTAAAATTGACTTTTATCATAAATTCAAAAATAATGTAGCTAAAACTTGAAGCGTTCACCAATTACTAAAAATGGTTTTTTAACATTCAATACACCCGTCAAAAGTATCAAGAGTATCCCACCCGAGGTGTGAAGAACACCCAACGAGCGAAGTACACAGATTTTTATTTTTATTTTTTGCTCTCTGCTTTCTAAATTAGCACTAACGTGAAACAATTTTTGATTTTACATTCCTCCTGCCTCTCCCGTACCCCCCCCCACGCTACGCCACTGATTTATCTTGTTGTTGAAGCAATGTGGACACACTGTTTAATTGCATGGTATTCAAAATTGCCCATTAAGAACCCAACAACGTTTAAGTGTAAATTAATTTGAGTGCTAATTAAAAAAACAGTGCTCTTCGGTGCAACAACCAGACAAATCCACGTTTCCTTCAACTATGACTAACAATATTTGAATATCAAAAAATTTTTTTTTGATTTTAACTTTAAGGACATATGCATAAATGAGTGTAGAATTCAAATATATTTTGTTGACACTATTTTAGTATAGATAATAGTTTTTTAACGAAATTTACATTTTGCTGAAAAATTTCAATAAGTGTTTAAAATTATTTGAAAAATTGTAAATTTTACGAATTTTTCTTTTATTTCGAAAAACGCTGCATTCCCCTCGGCCTACCGACCCGTATATACGCACTCGAATTACGTTCTACTCAAAATCGGCAATCGGAACGAAAAAAAAAAAAAAAAGAAAGAAAATATAGCGTACGCCGCAGTGAAAAATGTACTTCGAAAAAGACTACGGCGGCGGCGTAATGTAAGTATGTATTATTTATAACGCACAGCTCTATCTGACGGAAAAACCTAACGACGACGGTTTCGTTCGCCTTCTTTTATTGTCGGCGTTTCTTTCCTCCGCCGCCGCCGCCGCCGCCGGAAGAAAAGCGTCGTCGCGACCCTTTCGTTTTTCTTACAGTTTTCTCACTCCGCCCGCTTTTTCTCCCCACGAAAAACTCTCTCGGCTTTCACGAGATGTCGCTGCCATTACGCCGTCCGTCGGTTTTTCGGAGTGAAAATAACAACTTGGGAAACAAAAAAAAAAAAAAAAAAACACGAATCGACCGCTCTGTACGCGCTGCTACGCGTTTCGTCCGCCAACGTAACAACGATCGCGTCGAACAGCAATAATAATAATAATTATATTTTGATTCGCGTCGTTTTGACGCGCGCGGCGACGCGTATTTGACGCGCGATTGAAATTCAAACGCACATCGGGGATATTCTGGCGTACAAAACGCAGCACGCAACTCGCGGTCTGCGGCTGCGGCGGGCAACGCCTATCGTCCGCCACCGCCGCCACACGCCCACGGCCGCCGCGAATCGACACCGTTGCGGTTTGCGGTTTTACCCCTCCGTCGTTGCGGTGACGGTGCCCGCGCGTCCGGAGGGGGGCGGGGGGGGGGGGTGGCGGGCGTCATCGGGAAGGCGGAAAAAACGCCGGGCGATACTTCGCCCCCGAAATGATTGGCTGCGGTTAACCGCAAACTCCGACCAACCGCCGCCGCCGCCGCCGCCGCCGCAGGAGTCACCTACATATATTATTACGTATTATACACCGCCGCCTCCGTCGCCGCAGCGTCGACTTTTTCCCGACATAAACCGCAGAGACCGACCGCCGCCGCCGCCCGCCACTGACGTAGTCGCGCGGTCGTCTCGGACGCGGTTTATGGCCGCGCCGCGTCACGGCGGCGATCGCCAACGATCGTCATCGGTCCGAAGAGGTTTTTTTTCGTTTACTTTTGGGCGTTGCAAATCGAAAACCGCGGTTTATATTCCGGGGAAAAAAGTATTGAAAAGTGTTTTTTCGCGTTTTTTCAACAGTGGCGACGGCGAAAGAAAGCGACCACCGCGGTCAGTGGCGGTTAACGGCCGCGCGTCATGGCGGCGTCGGTCCGTCACGACATCCATTGGATTTTGTGTTTTTTTCATCAGTGGCGACGGCGAAAGAAAGTGTACGAATACGCAGTGGTTTTGTACTTTCATTACTCATAATTTATTTAATTTTGTAAAATTACCTATTTTTTTCTTTTCTTTATTGATTGGATGTAAAAAAAAATAAAGTAAAATAAAGTAAAGTGAATTTTTTGCTGAAAATCCGAGTAAATACGCAGTGCCAATATTAGTATATAATATATTTAAACGTTTTTTTTTTTTTGCGTTTTTTCGTCAGTGGCGACGGCGAAAGAAAGCGGACACCGCGGTCGGTCGCGGTTAACGGCCGCGCGTCATGGCGGTAATGGTATGACGTGATATCGCGAGTTCGAAGTGTTTTTTTTTTCCAATTTTTCATCAGTGGCGACCGTGAAAAACGATCTACGAATACGCAGTGGCGACAGTATTAAGTGGAATTTTTTTTCAATTTACTTTTGGCGTTAAAAATCGAAAACTACTGTATATGTCGCGGAAAATGAGTGTAAATATTATGTAAGGGCCTTATTTCTATTAACGAATTTTTTTTCATTTTGTTGTCAGTGGCGACAACGGTAAAAAGTGTGCGAATACACAGTGGCGATAGTATTATGTAAAATAGGAGCTTTGGCGGTTTTTTGTGTACTCTAGTGATGAAATAATAAAGTTGCGTTTTTTTCATTCACTTTTAACATTTAAAATCGAAAACTGCGGTCTATGTTCCGGTGAAAAAAGTGTAAATATGAAGTCGCGAAACACTTCCGTTAAACTATCAACGTTTTTTGTTCATCAGTGGCGACCGTGAAAAAAGCGGACCCCCGCGGTCGGTCTCGATTAATGGCCGCGCTGTACGACGATCGGCTCAAAGACGTGTTATATCAATTTTTCGTTTTATCGTTTTTTTTTTTGTCAGTGGCGACAGCGAAAATAAAGTTTTCAGTAAAATTATATTTTTTTTCTTTCCTCTATTGATTGGATGAAAAAAAATAGTAAAGTAAAATAAATTAACGTGAAGTTTTTTGCAGGAAATCCGAGTAAATACACAGTGGCAATATTATTGGGAACTTGGTTGTTGTTAAACTATAAATAGCCGTTTAGCGTTTAGCTGTGGCCAAAACATTGCGTACACTTAAATCTTTTTGACCAAATAATGTTTTAATGGAACAGGTTATTAAATTCACCTGTATAATATTTAAAATTATATTTGTTACTTTTATCTTTTGTAAAAACATTTACTCAAAACATTATGTACACTCGATTATTTTATACAATAGAGATTTTTTTTTTCCATATTTATACTGCTTTGGCTGAATAAGCAGTTTTACTTGCAAATTATATCAAAATTACGAAATAAAACGAAATTCGATATTTATAATATTTAACATTTATTAATACGTTATTTAAAAACGATTCGTGTTTTTTTTTTTTTTAATTTTATTATTAAATTATTTTTAAGATGACGAAATAAAACAATAAATTACATATTCGAAAATGTTTTTTTTATTTTTTTTTATCAACTTTATTCTCATTATATTTTTTCGAGAATATTTAATTGTCACGGCACGTGCACCGTGCAGAAATCGTGGATCACGTGGTGCTCGGATTCTCTCGGTCCATCGACGGCCAAAAGAATTATACACCGTGGTCAACCGCAGTAGGTGTGAATGAAACGTCAAAATTTCGGTCACCGCTCGTAAATTGTTGTTCGGTCGGGACGTGTAAAAATAATGTAAACCGCAACCGGTGGTCATCGATTTTCGATACTGTTTAATGGCTACAACGGATGAACGCATAAACATATTTACAGTATTATGCCAAAGAAGTAATAGTTTTCTAAAACACATTTGTTTTCTTTTTGTTTTTTATTAAAAAAAAAAACCTACAAATCACTTAATACCAATCGAGTCCAATTGCATTTAAAAATTAAAGGGAATAATATTAAATTCCTAAAAAATCATACAAATTTTGGTCAAATTAATATTTTATTTTGTTTTGAAAATGTAACTTTATTGAAATAAAATAAAAATATTATCAAGACCAATATGAAAATTATATCAATTATATAATTACCAACATGGTAATTTTTCGAATTTCTCAATTTTCTTCTGGGAGAAACTACCTAAAATTTGAAAATAACACCCGGAAATCATAATTGTTTGATACAAACTTTATGAAAATTCAAACATAGATAGATATAAGAAATATTTTGGCACAAGAAAATTTTGAAAATTTGAATGAAGAATTTTTCTCATTAGCTTACCCTCTCCCCATTTTCTTTATTTATTAGACAAAAAAAAAAAAAAAAATGTAAAGTAAAGTGAAGTTCGACGAGAGAAAAGAATCGCCTTAATTGTATTTATCTACATGTTTATAGAACAATTCAGGTGATTCAGGCGTGTATACGTATAATGTGTTTTATTTTTTAAACAAATGAAACGAATTCACTCGTCGTAGACGTGACGGGAATGGTAACCCGGTTAATGGTTCGAACCGCACGACGAAACCATACCAACGACGTAATAAATAATTATATGCGTTTTGCAGAAAGACTTATTAGCACCTGTAGCCAGGGCTTTTCTTACGGGGCGGTTGCAGAAGGTCTTAAAAGTGCTGAAATGTTTTTTCTCGAATACAGTTTTTACTACAGCAAGTATCTTAACCTTTAAAATACATAATTATAGTAAAATATGATTTTTTTTTATTGTATTTCGCTTATAAACACTACTACTATTATTATCATTACAGGATCACAACAAAATAAAAATGTGCTATCATCATTCAAGTTTGGACTTGTTTGGACTAGTAAAAAATATATACATAAATATATATATATATATATATATAATATCTACCATACCATAATATAATAAAACAATTTTTGAACACAATTATTAAATATATAATGTTCATTCTATATAAGTATAAAAAACTCATCTAAGTTAAATTTTAAAAATGATATAAATTAGGATTATGGTAAATTAGTAAATATTAGATATTAGAGATTATTTTGAGTTATATTAAATTTTTTATTATAGAACCTGGTTAGGTTAAGAATTTTTACAATTTATATTTGAATCCGTTATTACTCGTAGATGAGAACAAACATTAAAACGATAATATATACAAACTAATTAAATGATAAAGCCATTTTATAGAAATAAATATATTGTAATACTTTAATGGGTACACACACACACACACACACACAGTTATCGAATACCCAACATTATTAAAAAAACATTTGTTTAATATGACCTAATTGAAAATTTCGTTATTATTTTTGTATATTAATTGAATCCCCGCGCAGAATCGATTTATCGAAATTAATTAAACGCGTTAAATTAATTAAATCAATCGAAATGATTATATCACGATGGTACCTGGTTCAAATCTTACCCTGTAAACAAAATATATTGCACTTTTTTTGATTATGATGTTTACTGTAATTTGAAGTTATTTATGGAGTATTTATTCGGTGCAAGGGAATATATGAAAAATCAATTTTCGTTTTTCATTATAATGATGTCAGCCGATGTAGGTATGTAAAAAAATTATTTTTAATTAAACTATTAAATTCAATGCGTTTTTATCAGTATAATATACAATATCAGTGTACAATCATACAAAAATTAAATTAATTTCGTTATTCTGGCCGAGTCTCGACCACTCGGTGATTTTAGTAACTTGTTTTTACGTAACTTTTTACACAAACTCGATCATTTAAACGAAGAACGAAGAACGAATTTCACATGACTTATTGTGTTATTAAATAACAATTTTGAAACATATACAAAATAACTATTTTTGTATATTAAATGAAGCTCTGCTTCATTTCGTTTTCAGCGAATGAAAATCAATTTTCATTTTTCGTATGTGTTGCTCGCGACCAAATAATTTTTAGTGCGACATTTAAGTTCATTTCTTCAAAACTGATAATTATCATTGTGTATTAGTTGAAGCTCTGCTCAGGATCGTTTCATTGAAGAAATGATTTTTCTTTTTTTTTAATTCTACACGCCCGCCAAGAGTATACCATCCGAAGTGCGAAGAACACCCCAGTTTGCGAATTACACATTTTTTTTTTTTTTCGTTTTCAGCAGTGGAAAAAAAAAAAGAGAGGAATATTTTTATTTGATCAGAAATTTCAAATTGATTACCATGCTTTTTCCTCCACCCTTTATGATACAGAATACAGGTACACGTTTTGCGCGGACGCTTTAACGGCCCGTTTCTGACCCGAATAACGCCATTAAAATAAATTATTATTATTATGAATCGCCGCCGCCGCACTAATAAATCAATTTAACGAACGCCCCCCCTCCCCCCCCGCGAAACTTTTAACCATTATTATGGCGCGAGACTCGTTATAACGTAAGAAATACACGCGTTTGTAATATAATGATGGTGCGCAAACGCTCTCCGATAATGTTCATGGAAAAAATAAAATAAAATAAACAAATAATAACAACAAACTTATTGCGTAATATTTGGAGAGATATGTCGGGGGAAACGGCCAAACAAACCCACTTAAAAGTTTACACCCTCCTCCGCGGCGGGGGGTTTTGGAGTTTTCCCGTCGGTCCCTCCGCTCCGCCACTGTGCCGAAATTAAAAAATCACAAATCCACGTCGTTATTGCAGTCTCCCGTGGTACACAATTATTTACGGAATTATTCGAGGTCGCGTGCTTTTCGACGAGATTCGACGTCGTGAAAACGCGATCCATTCTCCACGGGATTCCAAAACTTCCTGAAATTTATTTTCAAATAATATATACTCATTCAATAATACGTATGTAGTACAAGTATGACGTAATTCGTATTTAAAAATCAAGCATTATAAGTATGACGTGTATAATAATATAATATGAAAATAGCGTTTATGTTATTATATAGTGCATTGATGTTGATCTACGATAAATATAGCCATTTTATTTTATTTTATTATGATGTTTATATTTTATTGTAATTCGAAATTATTTTTAGGGTATTCATTAGGTGTAAGTGAATACAATATGAAAATAAATTTTCGTTTTTCCTAAATGTTGTACATATCAAAATAATTTTTAGTTCAATTCTTCAAATCTGATAATTATTATTGTGTATAAGTTACGAAGCTTCGTTCAGAATCGTTTTATTTAAGAAATGATTTATCGTTTTTTTTAAATTCAACACACCCGTCAAGAATATCCCACCCGAGGTGTGAAGAACACCCCAAGATTCGAAGTACATACTTTTTTTTATTTTCATTCCAATTTGGAACGAATATAGGAACTAATTCATCTTCTAAAGGAACGAATTCCTTTCTTTTTAAAAGGAAGAAGGAACGGAACTTATTCTTTTTTTTTTCTTAAAGAACGAAGAACGGAATGAATTACATTTTATTAGGAACGAGGCAAACACTGGCCGGACATACTTGTCGCACCGTGGATATACTTCGCATTCCGGGTGGAATATTCGCAAAGGGTGTGTTGAATTTCAATTGAAACGATAAATCATTTCTTCGACAAGACGATTTTGAACAGACGATCAATAAGTTGTTAAATAATTAAAAATTAAAAAAGGGAAGTGTAAGGTAGGATAAGGTAGGTGAGGAATGATGGAGTAGGGCTAGAGTAGTGGTAGAGAGGACACCAATCAAAACGACAAGTGAAAAACCCTTTTAAATAATGTGAATTTCGAAAAATGCTTAGTATAGGGTACCATCTAGAGTTGAATTTGTATTCATAAAGTAGCTGATCAAATCTTTTGGTTTAGTTTTTCTATACGCAAAAGTCTATACAGAAAGGAAAATAAATAAACATTATTGTGAATTCATAAGCTTCTTCGCTCTGCTCAGATTCTGAAATTTGATTTACAATAGTTATAGTAGAAAATGCAGTAAGTACACATCTTCACTTAAATTAGTGAAAAATATTTTAGAATATTTTTCGCATATTATGTTGTACATAATACAAATTAAATAATGGGTAGTTTATATTATATTAAAATAAAGATTCAGAAATATATTAATTTCTTGATTTAATATTTTTTGATTATAGTTACTTATTAGTGAAATTTGACATATCTATGAGTTTTAACTATCATGAATAAATTATTGTATTCCTATTTGAATTGAAATTTATGAAACAATTTATAATTAGATCGATAATTTCTTAATTTTAATTTATGGCCTATGACCAAAATCGAAACCGCTTTTCTCGTCAACAATGCAGAAATACTTTAACGAATTAAGTTCTGATATTTTTAGTGTGTATTGTGTAAAATATTATACATTTATTAAAATAAATTTTTTTCTAAATTTCAAAATACGACGATTACTTGAAATTTTGAATTTTGTGATTTTAAATAAATTTAATATATTTAAAATAAATTGTGGCGTATTTTTTTTTAAATTTTAGTGCTTTCTCAACCACATTTTGATTGCATTTTTAGATTCTGAACGAAGTGAAGAAGCTAGTGTTTTTAAAATGATGTTTATTTATTTTTTCTGTGTACAACTTTTCGTACGGAAATACTTGTCCAAAAGTTTCGATCAGCAATTTTTTGAAACCGGATTTGTCTCTAGATGGTACTTTAGAGAGGTAATTTTTTGAATTTCTCAATTCTTCAATTTTTTTTTTTTTTTTTTGGAAAAAACTACCCAAAATTTGACGAAAACGACTCGGAAACCATCATTTTTTTGATCCGAACTATATGAAAATTTAAACACAGGTAGAAAATAATTTTAAGAGAGATTTTGGTGCAAGAAAATTTTGGAAATGTGAAAATAAAATTTTGGACATATTTTTCTAACATTTTTTTTTCCCATTTATTTTTCATATTATTGACTTTCTTCGTTCAGAATCGTTTCTTTGAAATTCAATGCACCCGTCAAGATAATTCCACCCGACGTGCGAAGAACACCCCGACGAGCGGAGTACACACTTTTTTTTTATGGTTTTTTTTTTACCGCATCGATTTTCATAGCCCGACAGCAATCTTGTAAAGAATACTTTTATTTTGTATTCAGAATACCTATTCGAATAATCGGAATTCAGAATACCTTTTAAATACTTAAAAAATTATTCAAATACGTCTGAAAATATAATTTTTTTCATTTTAGATTTAAATAAATTAATTTTTTTAATCTTTCATTAATAATTATCAATGACTCTTTATTATGTTTTACATAATTATACGTATTAATGTTATAGAATTTGTTACAATATTTGAACGTCATAACTTTTTTCAAAATTTGTACGTCATTCTGTTATATATTATTTAAAAAAACAAATTATTTTTTTTTTTTTCCGAAAAAAGTATTAAAATATAAAATAAAAATACGAAAAAAAAATATATTCAGAATACGTATTTGAATAAATTTTTTAAAAAGTATTTAGAATAGTACCTATTCAAATACAAAAAAAAATGTATTAAAATTAGATTTATTCGAATACTTTTATTTGAATATTTTACAAGACTGTGCCCGACAGTGATAATACGTAATATATTATTATAGAAGTTTCCAGAGTGCGCCGCAGGACTTCCGGTACGACGACGGCGGCGGCGCGGTGTGGCCTCGAATATCCGACGAGCAGCTCCTAAGGCACGCGGACTATGACGTATATTATACGTATGCACTACGCGGCGGACCCTACGCTTATGTATTATGTAATCAAATATAGAAGCAAATAGAGTCGGTACGTAATATAATAATATGTGTATATAACAATACACTACAGTCGCATTGTTTAATATTGTTATTATTTATGAGTCGGCCGTTCGCGTGACTTCTTGTTTATAATATATATACATATATGTGTGTGTGTGATTTATGACCCCTCGCCGTATAAATAAGGGTCGAACATTGTGTCTGCGATGTAAAACGGCGATTTTCATCCCCTAGACGCGCCGCCGAGTCTACTTCGAGTTTTTCTCCTCCCCCACCCCCCATGTCTCGTACAACTATATCATCGTAATATAATATTATTACGACGTTACGCGCACGTTTTTAATACGACGCGCGTTTCTGTGATATTATGTTATATTCTTCGGATATCTGTTTGCCATGTTCAACGGACCGCGCGAGCAGTAAAACAGAATGAAAAAAGGATGAATGAAAAAAACAAAAATCGACTGTCGCGATTCGGTCGGAGATAAGAGAAAAAAATAACTGTCGGAATCAAGCGAGAGGGGAGGGGGGGTTGTTTGCGTGCTGAAGCGCTCGTTCCGTGTCTTCCCAGTTCCGCCGACTTCCGATTTGCCGATTCCTACTTCGCTGACTCCCGGTTTGCCGACACTATTCTGCAGGTCGATTCCCTGTTTTCGACCAAAAACGTACCTTTCCCTTTTCGGCCGATTCACTGTTTTCGACCAAAAAAAATATTATTAAATAATAATAATTATAAGTCTTTATGTAGAAAAAATAATTTTTGTTACTTATTATTAAATATAGTAGTAGGTTACAAATAAATAATGATAATAATTACACGTAAGACTTTATGTTATACATATCATAAACAAATATTAAAAAATATATAAATGAATACCTAATAATATTTATAAAAATAATTTCTAATGTCAATAAAATATAGAAAAGTATAACAATAATTACAATTTTATTCCTGTCATAATTCACTTTTTTTTTCTTTTTACTCACTTTTGTCAGCACTGTTTAGGTTAGATTGCTGGTTCACTACTTTTTAAAGTAAATATTTGAAACCAACTTAACAAAATCATACCTAGAAATATAAAAGTATACAAATATTTACTTTTAGGTAATAATAAAGCATAGCTATATACTGTACCCGTTGAGTTGTATGTGTATAATATACAATATACTATATTGTATATTAAACTTATTTTTTGGTCGAAAAGTGAATCGGCCGAAAAGGAAAGGGTACGTTTTTGGTCGAAAACGGTCATGCCCATTCTGCAGTAGACCCCTAATATTGTATTGAAAACACAATAGACATCGTTTCGTATACGTAAAATATAATAGGTGTACCTGAACGTATTTATATACAATTTAAAATAATCATTAAAATTGGGTGTAGTTAAGTATTAAGGAAAAACACATTTAGCCAAAACATATATGATTGAAATATAAAATGATATCAGGTTAATTAAATTGGTATAATTAATATTTAATTGGTTAATATCAGGTTAAATATTTTATTTTAAATTTTAAGCTTGTGAGTACAATATAATATGATTAGGTGTACAAAATTAAAAATATATATTCAGTTTTAGGTGACATAACATTTTAAACGATTTAACATAACCTAAGGATTTTTTAATTTTGTTGTTATAAACTGATACTTTCCCTGAACTAAATAAAAGATTATTGAAAAAAAATGAAAATTCTTTATACTTAAAATCATAATCCACGCGAACGAAAAAAAAAAAAAAAAAAAAACATTTTAAACAAAAACAACGTTTAAAACATGGTCTCCTAATCTCTGGGGTCCCGGAGTTTGTTGTTGTTTTTTCACCCGGAATCATACCCCCGGGCGGAAAACGGGACTTTTCGAACCTCTTCCGTTCCTTTTTCTCTCGCCCGATATTATTTTTCGGCCTAATTAAAATCCGCTGCGGTGCTAAATAAACGCGGGCACGCGGTGAATTCGTCGCTTCGGTTTCGTCTTTTCCGCTTTTTTCTCCTCTCCGCCGCGCCGCCGCCGACCAACCTCGCGCGCTACTTCAAGAGCTTATAATTAAATTAATAAACGTTTTCAATAACAGCATTTAGGCCGGGCCCGAGGGTTATACACGTATATTATAATAATAAAAACGCGGCGGCGAGTCTTTGTTCCGCCCTTCCCTCCCCTGTCGCCGCCGTCCATCCCGGAGTCCCGTTTCGCTGCCGGAAAAAGTTTCCCTCTAATGAACCGCGCGCGCTCGCCGTCCCCACGTGACTTTTCCCGAAATATTATTAATGAATCGGCGGCGGCGGACGGCTGCAGGAGGTCTTGTCTCTTATTACTGCTGCTTCCCCGGATTTATTAAGTCGACCGTCGACGGCGGTATAGCAGTATTATTGGCTGTTGTTATAACGCACCAACGACGGCATCAATCGGCTCGTCAGAACCGAAGTTTTAGATTCTGGACGAAGTGAAGAAGCGTATGATTTTACAATGATGTTTATTTTTTCTCTCTCTGTGAACACTTTTTCGTATAGAAATACATGTCCGAAAGTTTCGATCAGTATCTCTATAGAACCGAAATCACACCTAGATGGTACTTTAAAGAGGTCATTTTTCCAATTTCTCAATTTTTTTTCCAAAAACGGGGAGAAACTGTCGAAAAATTGACGAAAAACGGCAAAATACACAATTACCGAAATTTCCGTAAACCTGAAAATTACTTTTTGACATAACTTCTAAAACAATGCAGCTAGAGACTTGAAATTTTCACCAACCATTAAAAATAGCCACGAAAACTTTTCGTAAAAATTTCAATAAGATTTGATCAATTCGAGTTAAGTACGGCATTTTGAAAATTTCGGAAATTCTCATTTTTCGTTAGTTTTTATGCAATAAAATTTTTGATTTTTAATATTAAGACTTGAAAATTTAATATGATCTCACTGACATACGTGTCTAATTGACCTGAAAGAATCTCAAAAATCGTTAGTTATCATTTTTTTTTTATACCCGTTTGAAGTTAGAATTTCGACGAAATTCATTAGTTTTACCTAAAATTATGCACTTTTACGTTCATATTAAAAAATTGGTTAAACTGATTGTTTTGAAATTTGGTGCCTAGATTTCTTGATTTCTTCTTCTTTTAATAATGGCGTTTGGTAGATGAACGTTTATATTATAAATCTATAATATTACATCTCAATGAAAAAGAAAAAAAGCAAAGAGGGTGTGATCCACCTATCGCCCTCCCCTCAAATACGCCACTGTTCCCAGGACCTGATTTACACGGCCAATATCCATTTCGCAGAATCCCTAAAAAAAAAAAAAGTTCTAAACAATATGTAACGTATTTGCTGTAAATTAATTGTAAAAAAAAAAAAAAAAAAAATACTTGCCAAGTTAGAGTTAGCACGTACATTAATTTTTTGTGAAATATTGCCTAATTTCATTTTTAATTTTAGCATTTTTTTAACACTTGAATTGTACTCATCTTATGAACACCCACAAGACGAAGATAAAATATTTTGATTTTATCCAGGTAAAAGATAATAAACTATCTGCGTAGATCAGCGTTTCTCAAAGTGTGGTTCGAGACCTGTGAGTGAGTCTACTTTTGGGGGGTCGCGAGAAATTTGTTTAATCATATAAATTCTCAAAGAATTACGTTTTTAACCAAACTACACTGTAAAATTGATGGAGTGGCACATTTGCATACATTTGAAAAAATTGTATTCACTATAAACCAATTAATTAATAAATTAATAAAGTATTAATTTAATTTTGATTTTTAAGAACTACCTTTTTATTCTAAAAATGTAAAACCATGGGGGTCGCGATAGGTTTTTGAAGAAAAATTTGGGTCGTGGTCCTAAAAAGATTGAGAACCACTGGCGTAGATTGTCTTTCACATTTTTTTGTTTTCTGGACAATCCCAACACTGGTTACGAAATCTCCAATCAGAATTGTTGTTTCATCGAAGAAATGATTTATATCGTTTCTTTAAAATCAAACGCATCCCCACCGAGTCTCACCCGAGGAGCAATATACAAAAAATGTCCGTTTTTTTTTTTTGGATTTCGAGTAGAGCGAAGAAGCTTGTGATTTTTTTTTTTTTTGAATTTAGTGGGCCACGTAAACGATTCTGTAACATCGTTCCGTATTTTTATGGCACCCCCAACCCTCGATATCATCCCTTAACTTCGAGAAACTCAACGCGTTGTTAAATATCGTGTACAAATAGATGTTTTGACGAAATCGTACGAATTTCAATATTTAGACGGTAACGTGTACGAGAGCATATTATAATATCGCGTGGCGTTCCGAGGGTGCGAGAGTTCGATTGCAAAAACAGCCCTCGTTGACTGTTTGGGAGGGGGGGCGGTTGGTGGTAGTGTGGGGGTAGATTTATAATATTGCGATAGGTTTGTGCCGCGCGTATACATGTATTCGTTAAACGCGGGATATGTGTTTTTATAGCGCATCAAAAAATAAAAAAAAATAATAATAAAAACGAGACGGAGAACACACGAGGGTGTTGTTGGATAAGAAGGAATAAGAAATATGGAAAAAAAAAAAAAAAGAGCGCAGAGGAAAAAACACGCGGCGTATGAATAAATGATTGGCCGAAAGAAGTATCGGATTTTTCAAAGAAGATTCGAAGGAAACTCTCGATGTTCTTTGGACGGGCATTAAATAATTGACGAACTCGTAAAATATGCGGACCCTTGTATTTATTTATAATATAATATATATATATATATACATGCAATTTTTTTTTTTTTCTTACCCTCGCCCAGTGGATAATAATAATAATAATAATAATATGGTTGCGCGTCGAAAGGAGTTTTCATTTAAATTAAAAACTCGTTCGCTTCTATCGAGATCCCGTCGGACGAGCGTGGACAACGAGCGCAGCCCCTGCGAAGAATCCGTTTCATCTCGGTACCTCTCCCCTCCACATCCCCGTGTTGTAGTAGTGCTCGGCGGAGGCGCGGACCGGACCGCGGACGATGCGAAAATTAATCGAAATCGGTTTCCGTCGCGGACACGCCACATTCCGAATGAGATTTGCAAAATATTCGACACGAAAGGGTCTTTATTTTTGGGTTTTTTTTTTTTTTTTCTTTTCGGAATTTAACGCCGAACTCATGACCGGAGACCCTTGTACGCGAAATTCGAACCGTCTAAGGGCAGTCGTTCCGATCTTTTCCCCAAAAGTGACCCACGAAATTGCTCTTCGTTAGA
This sequence comes from Stegophylla sp. TES_Ste_2020, assembly GCA_025469315.1. NCBI lineage: Eukaryota > Metazoa > Arthropoda > Insecta > Hemiptera > Aphididae > Stegophylla > Stegophylla sp. TES_Ste_2020. The sequence continues at coordinate 4,018 of JAIPRM010003292.1, read as the reverse complement.
TGCACAAAACACATCATATTCCAAAAAAAAAAAAAAAAGTCAAGTGTACTATAATGAATTAACATCAATTTTAGATTCTGAACGAAATGAAGATGCTAGTGTTTTTGAAATGATATTTATTTTTTATTTTTGTTTTTTTTTCCAGTGAACACTTTTTTTGTATGGGTCTACTTGTCCAGAAATCTCGAGCAGCAACTTTTCGAAACCGGATTTACCTCTATTTGGTAGTGGAAATTTTTGAACAAGTATTTTCATACGATAAGTGTTTACAGAAAAAATAAACGATAAACATAATTTGTAAAAACACTAGCTTCTTTTTAGAAAAAATAAAGCCGGACATGCTTCGCACGATGGGTGTTCTTCGCTCATCGGGGTGTTCTTCGCATCTCGGGTGTGAAGCTCTTGACGGGTGTATTAAATTTTAAAGAAACATTTAGAATCATTTCTTCAATAAAACGATTCTAAACGAGGGAAGTTAATTTTTTATAATTCTATGTTTAAATTTTCATATAGTTTGGATCAAAAAATGATGATTTTCGAGTCGTTTTTGTAAAATTTTTGGTGGTTTTTTCAAAAAAAAAAATAAAAATTGAAGAATTGAAAAATTAAAAAAATGACCTCTCTAAAGTACCATCTAGAGGCAAATCCGGTTTCAAAAAGTCACTAATCGAAACTTTTTGACAAGCATTTCCGTACAAAAAGTTGTACACAGAAAAAAAAAATAAAAATAATCATTGTAAAAACACTAGCTCTTCACTTCGTTCAGAATCTAAAAAATGATAATTCAAATGAATATCATCTGAAATCCTGCCTACGTGATGCCAACTATGCCACGTGTGCTATAGATTCACCCTCTACCCCGCCACAGCTGGAGAACCATCACAAAGTCTTTCCGGTTTTTTTTTTATTATTTTTTTATTTTTTTTTTTTTTCGTTTAATATCGACGCCTCTCTCGGTCTCGAGAAAAAAAAAAAAACCAATGTATTACAAATTTAATCAAAACTACATTTACCGTGTGCCTTGTCGTTTGAGATATACTACGACAATAATAACAATAATAATAATAATAATAATCATATTCTGTCTCGTCCTTGAAAACGAAATATATCATCACGGCCCGAATCCTACACACAGTATATACACATATATGTATATAAATATATTAAAATTATGTCACCCTTTAAAATGGACCGCGTGTTTCCCTTAACGCAAGAAAAAATCTAATAAAAATACATATATATAAATATATATTTGTGTGTGTGTGTGTGTGTGTGTGTGTGTGTGAAAGCGTTCAGGAAATGAGTTCTGAGCTCTGGTTCATATTTATTATTGACAGCAAGAACAAAAAAAAAAAAAAAAAAAAGGAAAAACGAGAGAGAAAAAAAAAAGCACAGCTCTTGTTCTGAACTCCGGGAAACGCATTTATAACAAAAGGGTACGTACACAAAAACACTCTTAGCGACGGCGGCGGCGGCACTCCTTAACGGGAAAAAATTCATTTTCACATTTCCCCCCCCTACCCCCGTTTTGTTTCGTTTCCTCCGTGTTGTTGTTGTTGTCGTTGTTTTATCGTTTCGTTTATTTTTTCGCGTACCCTTCGCGCTGAGGGTGAAAATTAATGGAGGTTATTTCCTACGCGAAAAATCGTTCGACACCGTTCGACCGATTCTATACACATCTAATGAACTAACTGGAATCCGATGATGATTTTTTTTTTTTTTTTTGGTGTTTTTATATTCAAAGAATATAAATATGCATATTATATACAGCGTCTTTGTTCGTATTATAATCGGTGTTTGGAAAAGATAACTAAAAAAAATTATTATCTAGATAAAAATAATTGAACAATTTTTTTTATCTAGATAGATTCTTTTTTTTTTTAATAACATTGCTAAAAATAAATGATAAAGATAAAAGGCGATTACAATATATCTAGATAAATAAAAGACAGCTGTATATTACGTTGATTCACAGTCTGAAATGTCAATATTGCACCAGCTTTGCATAAAATGAGATTATATTATTATAATTATATAATAATTATTAGATATATTACAGAATAGGTTTGTAAATCTGACATAACTGTATTCGGCGGTAATCAAGATGAATAATAATTATCGGAAAAAAAAAAAAAAAAAAATGGAAATTTTTGTCTAGGTCTCTTGATTCTCAGCCAAATAAAAAAATAATTTATCTAGATGAATATTAAAAGAACGAACAAAATATTATTCATCTATAGATAAACTGAACACTGAATACAATTATTATTAATAATATTTTTTCTCGATAAAACGGTCTCGGTCTACCGCGTGCGTTTCACACCTTTTCGTCTCGACTCACTCTCTCTCTCTCTTCTTCTGTCTGCGAATAAAATAATTGTGTTCTTTCCTTTACACCGACAACGTTTAATGTGTTTTGTTTTTTGTATTTTGTTGTTTTTTTTTTTTTCTCACCATTTTTATTCGCCCCAATATAAATGCCTTAAGTACTGAACCATAAAAATAACGAGCGTCTTTTGCTTTTAATTAAACCGCGCCCGGTCGCTAAGAACCACCTTTTTTTTTTCCCCCACCACTACTCACCAGAGCCCGTTGATTAAATTTTTTCTCGCCATCGCCGGTACCGTAGGTTATACTTACGCGCGAGAGAATCGATAAAAATATTTGTCGACAAAATCGCCATCCCCCCGGCCTTCTGGTCGATTCCGTCGGCGGTCGTAAAATTTCAAAGTGCTCGTCGACGAACGTACAAATTGTCGTCATAAATAATATAATGGTTGCCGAACACCGAACTCGCGACACACAAAAGATGCAAACCGAAAAATTAACTAAAAAAAGTTTGCACCACGAGTATTAAACTTGTTCACAGCGATTATGTGACAAAAGTCTGCTGCGTCGAACACGGTAACGATTAAAAGTCATAATTTTATTAGGGCACGTAGCAAATGCTACTTTCGAAGGCGAAAAAGCCAATGTTTTTACGATGATGTTTTTTTTTTTTTTTTTTTTTTGTACGCATATATTTCGTACCTTGTCCAAAAGTCTCGAACAGTACATTTTTGAAACCGAATTTTCTGTAAAGATGGTAATTTACATTACTTAGTAAATTATCAGTTGCCGATTGGAGTAGTGTGCTGAATGAAATAAATGTTGATAACTGTGCAAATAATTTCCACAACATTCTAATGAATTGTATTGATAACTCAACTTTATACACTCAAAATTGCACAAAAGAACAAAAACTAAAACCATGGATTACGTCAGGCCCATTAATCTCTGTTAGGAAAAGAGATAAATTAAGTTTAAAAGCTAAAAAAATGCATTCTAAATTCTAACTCTAATTTAGTTAAGTATTATAAAAAATATAAAAATAAATTATGTACACTTATTTGACTAGCTAAAAACCTGTATTACAAAAATTTAATCAATAAAAATACTAAAAATACAAAACAAATTCGGGATACCATTGATGATATTTTTGACAGAAAGAAAAATAATAATGTTTTAAGTAATTCCATACAATTTGAAAACAAAAGTATCAGTATCGCTGCAGAACCAGTCCTATGCGCAAACATTTTTAATAATTTCTTTTTCAGAAGTAGGCGCTAATATAGCTCAATCGATAAAAAATAATACCTCTAACTATGGTAACTTTAATGACTATATTAATACACTAAATAACTATGATTGTTATTCGACTGATATTATATTTGAAAAATTCTCAGAGACTGAAGTCAATGAAACAATTTTATTACTAAAAAATAATAAATTTCCTGGTTTTGATATGATAACTTCTGAATTACTTAAAATAATTGCACCTATTATAATTAAACCCCTTACATCTTTAGTTAATTTAAGTTTTAAAATAGGATTTTTTCCGAAAATATATAAACAATCAATTGTTGTCCATGTTTTTAAAGCAGGTAATGTCACTAATATTTCAAATTATCGTCAAATTGCTTTAATATCAAACATAAATAAAATATTTGAGATACTTGGAAAAAAAGCAGCTTCAATA
>JAIPRM010003291.1:0-26616 GCA_025469315.1 Stegophylla sp. TES_Ste_2020 | reverse complement strand
CTATTTTTAATGGTTGGTGAAAATTTCAAATCTCTAGCTGCATTATTTTAGAAGTTATGTCAAAAAGTAATTTTCAGTTTTACGGAAATTTCGGTAATTGCGTATTTTGCCGTTTTTCGTCAATTTTTCGATAGTTTTTCCCCGTTTTTAGAAAAAGTATTGAGAAATTGGAAAAATGACCTCTTTAAAGTACCATCTAAGTACGATTCCGGTTCTATAGAGATACTGATCGAAACTTTTGGACAAGTATTTCTATACGAAAAAGTGTTTACAGAAAGAGAAAAAAAATAAACATCATTGTAAAATCATAAGCTTCTTCACTTCGTTCAGAATCTAAAATAAAATAAAATAAATAAATAAACGTATTTCATAATAAAACATTTGACTTCTTCGCCTCGCATAGAATCTTAAAACTAAACAAATAATATAAATCACAATCAGAGCTAAGTTAGTCATAACCAATGGGTAATTTCCCCTATTACATGATAATTATCTAACTTTTTCTTTCATTTCGTTACCTTAATGATTAATTTCGCAAACTGTATGTCTAAATTGTCTTTGCTTTAATAAAAAATAATAATAATAATAATTGCTTCATTTATTTTTTAATGAGAATAAGAAATTATGTTTTACATTTTTTGGTTTTTGGTCATTTTATACATTTTTTTCTATAGCTTTTCATAGCTTTTGGTGAATTTTTTAAGCTTTTGACGATCGTTAAACTAGTTTAAACACCACTCTTCAATCGTTCGATTCGCGTGTAGGAACTAAAAAAAAAAAAAAATAAAAATTCTTGAGACAAAGAAGAGTACGATATACGCATGTGCACTATACCTATAATAATAGTAATAATAATAATATACTCAAACGTGAAATATGCGACTTAACGGTCATTACTGAACGCGCACGACACATTTCGCTGCACAGCACGTGAAGTATAAAAATTACGATGTATTATTATTGTTATATATGTATACGAAGATAAAGACCGAGCGTCAGGTTAATGCAGTATGTACATGCGATTCGTATGTATTTGTGTATATAATATACGAGGGTTTATTATTGGGGGGAGGGGGTACAATATTTGGCAACATATTTTTCTGAATGGGGGCATTCGTATATTCACCTATTCACTCATATCCATTGATTTTTTTATGATTTTTTTCCTACGTTTATTTTCTGAATATATAATCAAAATATACAAAAAATTTACTACAGTAAAACTAAAATAGAATATTTCCAAATTACCAAAAAGTATGATAAATATTTTACTTTTTAATATGATATTTGTGAATTGGTGCAGTAAATTGTATCTTTATTTAGAATTTTCATCTCTCGATGTGGAAAAAATTTAATCTTTTATTTGGAAATAACAGCCAGAACTTAAATCTGAAAACACTTAGAAGTGATTACAATTTTTAATTCAAAAAACCTGTAATAAAGGAATATTAAAACAAAAAATGCTATTGCTAATTATTTCTGAAAACGTTTTATTTATAATACATTTTTGATTCCAAGTGGAGCGAAACAATTTGTTATTACAGGTCTCTTGTATGATATTTTATTTTCGGTGATTACTTTTTACCATGAAAATATTTTTCCTAAAACTTTTCAAATCAGAATTCTGCCCTAGATAATACTTTAGAGAGGTTTTTTGGATTTTTTTTTTTTTTTCATTCTCAATAGTTATTCCTAAATGCAGAAAAAACTACCCGAAATTTAATAAAAACGCTTTAAAAACTTTTTTTTTTTTTTTAATTCAAACATCATGAAAGTTTAAATGCAGATTAACAATAATATGAAGAACATTTGGTATAAGGAAAATTTTTAATATGTGAAATTTTTTTTGTCTCGAATCATGTGAATCTATAATTTCTATCAATATTCGGGAACGTTTTATAAAATTTAACACACCCCACCCCAGCCCCATCCGAGGTGCCAAGAATGTCATCAAGTATGATCACCAAACGTAGAAAGAATATAACATTAATATTATGTCACAAGTACGCGTATAATGTTACACGGGAACGAGCGGAACGCATGCATAATGATACGCGTACGATACCGCCTCCTACTCGTTATAATTATACGGATCGTATAGGGCAAACGAATGGTCTCATCCGCGCGCTCGTCACCTCGTCTTCGCCGCATTGTCGCGCGCCTAAACCTCTCCTTAACCGAGACCACGACCATAATATCGTTATTTATGTGCGTACCTGCCTGTAATATACTCACACGTACACACAAAATATGTATACAGGATGTGTGTCCCAGTACGATTTGACAAATGCAATAGTTTTTGTTTTATTATTTATTTATTTATTTATTTTTTTTTTTTTTTGAAAATTATACCTACAACAATACGCTTCAACAATAACGTATTATTATTATTTTTTTAGGTCCAAATTTTCAAATTTGAAATTTCATGCAACTGTTTTCGAAAAAATTCAAAAAAGCCATTTTGTAAACCCGATTTTTAGGAAAATATTGGTGCTCAAATCTCTCATAAAGGTTTATCCGAACATTTCTTACGATTTTTTTTTGTGTTTGCGAATAATATAATAATTTTGACGAATATTATGACGTCAATGGGTGATATTATGACGTGTTTTTAAATTATTCGCAAACTTCAAAAAAATCATAGAGAATGAACGGATTATCCTTTATTAGAGATTTAAACATCAATATTTTTCTAAAAATCATATTCACAAAACGACTATTTTGAATTTTCAGTACAAAATTTCAAAATTGAAAATTTGGGTTTAAAAATAAAATCATACATTTTTGCTGTAGTAGTGGCTTTCAAAAAATTAAAATATAATATGAATATTGATAGAAAATAAGGAATCGAATGCAAATGTCAAATCGCATTGGGACATCCTGTAAATACGATACTTACTTATAATCCTTCCCGGGCACGTCCGAATTTCATCCTTCTCGGTGTCGCGTGCGCACAACTGCGACTCTAGTTTTTTTTTTTTTTCTTATACAATGTGTAATAATAATACACGCGTCGTGATAATAATATCACCGTATCATCACTACTATTATATTATTATACACCTATGTAATTTCGAATTTCACTCGCTCGTTACGAAAAAATAACAATGAACTCGCGCTCGCGCCACGTCGGGTCCCAAATCTCGAGGATTATCATTATACACCTGTGCAACTGGAACAATGAACGGTCGTTTTCTGCCCACGCGCTCGACACGCGTGTACACGTCGCCGGTATATTACGATATTAATATCATATTGTTGTCGTGTGCATGTCGAGCGGGCAAAGTAGAAAATCCGGGCGTTGTATACAATGCCCAAACATTTTGGGCAATGTAAGAATGATCATCTTAACACTCAAATTATTCATACATTGATCGGGCATTGTACTAGATCGCCCGGGCAAAGTGTACCCTGCCCAGATTCAAGTGGGCAAAGTGAATTAAATACCATTTATTCAATTTATATATCAAATACAGTGATCGCAGCTTACTATAAGCACACTTTTATATGTCCCCACGTTGCACAGCAAGTCGAGTTAATTTTTAATTTGCGGAGCGAAGCAGAGTCGACCACACACCCGGTTAACTAACCTGAGCTGGCGGAATCTACACTGCCCAATGAGATTTAGGCACTGTATACAATGCCCGGGCAAGTTTAAATTATCTTACTTTGCCCTCGAAAATCGGGCATTGTGCACAGTGCCCGGGCATTGTATACAATGCCCTACTTCCTGCTTTGCCCGTAACATAATATATATGCATCGTGGTATACGGGGTGTTCGACGTGACGACAATATGATTATTACGCGTAAATTATGCATGCAAGTCGCTGGACGAGAGATCCTGAACAACCACCGCTTCGGGACTCCGGGAATCTGGAGGATATCAGCCGATTTCGTACGGAAGAAGGACTACGAAAAGAACCAGTGATGGTTTCGATCAAACTTCCAGGAGGGGGAGGATTTGAAGCCTTTCCCACCCTCCCGAAATCATAATAATAATAAAAAAATTCTTTATAATTCACATACTAATCACTTATTGCAAAAAAAAAAAAAAACCATGAAGGGGCGATCATCGTCCCCCTTAAAACCACCACTCAAGGAACAGAATAGACGAAGGGAGCGAAAGACTACCGTAGTTAGTGAGTTGCGATGTATGTACCCTTCGGCGCGCATTGTATACACATGGAAGTAAGTCTTTTTCAAATAAACTATATGACTAAGGGGTGAATCGAGTGACTTCTATACTACCCCTAGATACCGATTCGTTGTGTAAAAAAAGGAAATAATATACGCGTACGAAAGTACTAAAAACTTTCGCAAATATATATGACCTCGGCTAGTTAATATCAGTTGTACAACTAAGGGGAGGGGTCTAGACAAGACTACATTCCCTAAACATGTTTTCAGTCCGATTCCAAATATTAATCTTCGATTCTTGTATACTTCTTTACCATATAGTTATGATCGGGGAGGTAATTATTTTATTTTTTTGTACTTGTTCGTCGTTTTATCACCGTTATTAATTCTTGTGATATATTATATTTTAGATTCTGAATGAAGCGAAGAAGCTAGTGTTTTTACAATAATTCTGATTTTTTTCATTTTTTTTTCTGTAAACATTTTTTTGTTGGATTAGAGGATAAAAAATGATTCTTGACATCGAACCCGTCACTACTCGGTTACTGCAAAGATAACGCCACTGTAAACAGTTGAGTCGTAACGGGGAAATGTAATCCAAGTGCCAAATGTTAAACCAAGTCCTAATCGTGGATCAAAGATTACCCGTGGTGCGAATAATGTCCAAATTTTCAATTCCTAAATTATTTCATCATAATAGTTTTGACTTTTGGTCATCTGCTGTTCTATGAACTGAAACAATAGTCTTTTGAGAGTCTTTCTTCAATTTCCAATCGACCGAAATTTAGAGGATCGTTCGCATAAACGACTTGTTACAGGAATGAAATTGTGGCAAATGGAGTTATTAATTATATTATTCGGAATGGGAAATATCGATGGACTCTTATATTATAAAAGTCTGTCCTGTTGGTATATCATATGTATTTTTAAAACTATTAAATAGGTAAACAGTGGTTTTATTAGTTGAAAAAACATGCTTTTCATTCATTTTTATAAAAATACATCCTATATAATCACTGGACGAGAAATCAAGAGGACATGGCCCCTCATCCCACTTTCGGACGTCCACGTGTTGCTTAACTGATCTTTGTTTTTGCGTCCAGTCGTTCTATTTTCAAAATACGGTCACCCCAGGGCTAAGGATAGAATTTGGCGGGCTATATACCCTTCTACGCCCCGTCAAATGATGCCCACGTCACTCGTCGTGCGTTTCTAACCGTTTTGTTACCGATTGTTTTTTCTCGTCGATCGTTTCTCGCACGGGCTCGCGCGTGCGTGTGTCCTGCATTATACGACGCTTACTCTGACACAGGTATTATATTGTTGTTATTATTATTATTATTATTATTATTGTACAGGTATACACGGTCTGTCATTAGCGGGGCGGAGTGAGTGAACCCGTACTTATATTATATACACAAGAGATACGAGTATGGTGTGTGCGCGATGCACTCGACGGAGAAGAATGGACGGGGCGTGGAGACGCCGCGCGTGCAAAGCTAATAATAATGATGTCGGAGACGAGCGGATAGTGGCGCGAAAGAAGAGGTGAAAAAAAAAAACGAACGGATCTGTGACGACAAAGGTGATAATAATAACGTGTAATAATAATAATGATGATGATAATAATAACACGTGTACAATATAAATATAATATACGATTGCGGGAGCGGGGCACTGAATGAACGAGATTGAAACTCGTCGGCGCCTATATATCATAACGCTAATAATAGTAATAATAATATGGTTGTTATTGTGTGTGTGTGTGTGTGTGTGTACAGTGACGCGTGCGCCACGTGGTCCTCGAAACGTCATTTTATAAAAAATAATAATAATATAATACCTAGGTGTCTCCGTATCGAGCGCGTCTGACGTATATATCGTATGACGTGACGACCACCGTATGCAAATGATAACATTATTATTATCATAATGCCTTCTTCGCGAACCGTAAACTCTTCAGAGACGTCTGCTGCGGCAGTGCTCGATTGCGTTTATGCGCTGGACGCCGTTCGTTCCCGAAGTGGATGACAACGAGCCCGCGTGGACACCGGAAACCTAGAAGGGGAATGAGTAAGGGAGTAAAAGTCCCGTAGAATATTTGGTGGTATAGGGGTGGGTAGGTCCGTGGAAAAACTTTGAACGATATCCGTTTGAATAGTAATTTATTTGAATCAGAGAATTATTCAATGTTTGTTAATTTCAACCGACAAAATTTGGAAACGATAAAATGTGGATGTTTTTCGAAACCTTGAAATCTACTAATGTTAAAATTTTATAATTGGAACTAATATACCTGGGAATGATAAATATGGAAAAAGAAATCTGGAAACAATATACTTGGAATGTTAGAAATATCAAAATTTGGAAAAATAAATCTGGAAATAATATACTTGAAATTAACGAAACCCGGAGACGGATAAACCTGAAAAATGTACTTAGAATCAACAAAATCAGGAATAGATAACTTAATAGACGCCAAGTTTTGTCGATTCAAATAATATCGTTTTTAGTATAATGTTCCCCTCGTAATTCCGCTTCCAACTACATAGATTCCAAAATTATCGATTCAAGATTTAAAGATTCTAGATGAAGTAGTTTCAAAACCGTTAGTAGATGTAAAAATTCACGGTTTCTCTTAGATTTTAGATTTCAAGAAGTGTAGAGAAGAAGATAGTGTTTTTAAAACGATGTTTATTTCACAACATATTTTCGTATAAAAATGCTTGTCCAAAAGTTTTGACTAGCAACTTTTTTAATCAGAATCCATCTCTAAATGGTTCTTTTGAGAGATCAGTTTTCAAAATTTTGAATAATTTTTCCAACATTTAACATTTGTAGTGATATTCACATCGCTTACGGAGTACGGAAATTCGATTATTGGCTGAATTAAGTACGGATGATGGCGTTTAAAGTCGGACAATGTTTTTCTTCTTTTTTTTTTTATTACTATTATTTTTGCAGGACGCAAAACATCGAAACCCCCGGCACTGACCGCGACCATACACGAACGATTCGCGTAAAAATCATCGTCCCAGAAAGTACGTCGGCTCGTGACATAACACACACATACACACACACACACACACACACACATATATATATATATATATATATATATATATTTGTAATTTGTGTCCGGAAAGAATTTCGCGTCGCGCCTCTCCACAGGGTTAATTATCGCGCAGATTTATGCGCGTTCAGACAGACACTTGCGTCACGCACTATAATAATACACTGACCAACACGTCGTACGGTCGAGTGTAAATTATTATTATTATAACATATATACGAGGACTCGGGAGACGTTTCGGAATGTGTGCAGTGCATGCGGCAGACACGGGAGTTTATCGTGGGCGGTACCGAACAAAGTCCCGGGAGAAAAGTGACGACTGTGTAATATAGGACCACTCTGCTGCTGCGGCGGCGGCGGTTAAGTAGCGAGCAGCGTCAGCATCATGAGCTGTTCGGCGGCTGTGGTAGCCCGTTTGTAATTTAAATGATAACGCGGGGAAGGGGTGGCAAAGATCTATTCGTGCCCCCGCTCGTCGAGCGAAAAAAAACATCTTTCGATTCCAAAATTACCTCGGGCAGTTCTGACGACTTACCGGGGGTCGTGACTGTCTCCGCCAAAACCAAAAAGGTTTCAGGCGAAAACAATTTGGGAATGTCGAAGAATGTAGACTATTTGTTTTTTTAACGTTTTCCAACGTAATGTTAAAGTAAATATATTCGGGGGTGATATACCCATAGGGCAAGGGCGGGCAATCTTTTCATAGGAATAAGCCGATCTTCCAAAAAAAATTACATAACCAAGATGTTTAATGAGCCTCATTTGTTGTGAGCAACATTTTTTTCTTTTTTTTTGTCATCGTCAAAATATTCCATACTTGTAATTGAGTTCTTAATTATGTCATTACTAGGCTAAATACAATTATAAATTACGAGTCTAAAGAAAAGTAATAATTTTATAATTAAAATTATACATAGAAAGAAAAATCTTGATGTTGATACGTATCCTAAAGAGCCGCAGATTGAACTGCAAAGAGTTGCTAGTCACCGACCCTTCGATATTTTTGAATGTCAATGAATTTGCAAAAGGAAAAAGGTTTTCTCGTTGTTTTTTTTTTTATGTTTATTAAAAATCAAATAATATGTATTCTTTACGGAAAATGTTAAAATTTCAAAATTATAATAACGAATTCCAAAAACATAAACTTCAATTTTTACAAAATTTAGTTGATTACATGCGTCAGCGCATATTTAAAAACCATGAAAATGGTAGGTCTGGTACAATGTTAGAACACTTGACTATTAGGTAAGGGACATTCCTAAATATAACTGAATTTATTATAAAAGGACATATTTTCAATTAAAATGTTTAATGTATCAGGCGTAAATATCAGAAAAAATATTGGATTATCTATTAAGTTTTGTTTAAAAAAGGATATTTTTAAGGTATATTTGTCAACTATTTTTTTTCCAAAATGTTGATATAAGTATTGAGAATTTTGAAAAACTACATCATATATTCATATAGAGGCAAATTGCTCAAAAATTGCTGGTCAAAACTTTTTGACGGGTATTTCTATGTAAAAAAGTGTTTACAGAAAAAAAAAAAAAAAAACTTTAATTTACAATTTAAAAATTAACGACTTTGAGATTGCAACAATAACCAAAAGTGACATTTTCGATACTAAAAAAAAAAAAAGAAAGAAAAAAAACCGTAAACGTAAATTCAATAAGAACGTTTTCATTCCCCGAGGACAATAATAATTATGCCCTTAGAGAGAGTGCGTTCCAGGTGCGCACGTATATCGGCCAGCGGTGCGCCCGATAGGTGTATTTCATACACTAGTCGCCGTCGTCTTTTGGTAATAATAATAATAACAACAATAATAATATGCAAATGTCGCCACACGGGAAACGAGCGCTGACACCCCGGGACCCTGCATGGGCGTCGGGCTATTTATTGTTACATTGTTAATTCGTTTAGACGTGGCAATAGTAGAAAATTTCACGTGCGGTTATGCAGGAGTAATTCGTACTGGTACGAGAATAATAATAATAAATTCCTCAACACAAGTCTAAAATATTATAATATCGCACGTGTGTGTGTGTGTGTGTGTGCATAATATAATAAATATAACGACCGAAAAATATTATTAAAAGTGTTTGTGTTCCCACATACGCTATATTATACAGGGTGATTTTTTAAGTGTTTTAAAATTTGGTTTTTTTTTCGAAATGTTCGAGTTGCTATAAAAACAATGTTTTCCATAACTGATTTTTAGTCACCTTAAGGGTGTCCTATGGTGATACAAACTTTTTTTTTCAAATCAGTAATCATCCACATTTTTTTTTTTTTGACTGGGGAATTTCATTTGGATTATATTCCTGTCAATTTTGATATATTAAAATCAAAATTCGAACTGGTATATTTGAAATTATTTAAATTTAAGTGCTTTGAGCATACAATACGCACTATGTGGCTAACTTAAGTAATATGCATCCAAGAAGAGACTATTTTCCTTAATACTCAAATTCGAATGATTCGAAAACTACTCGTTCGAATTTCGATTTCAATGTAAAATGAAAAATTCTGCAGTTAAAATAGGGGATGACCGTTTGGAAAAAAATTAATTCGTTTCACCACAGCACACCCTTGACAGATGACATGAAAAAAATGCGTTGCGAATAACATAGATCGTAAATAGTGACTCGAACACTTCGAAACGAAAAATCTCTTTTTTCGCATTTTAACGGGCGAAAATGGAGGAGGAAGGGCGAACACGCTTAAAAAATCATCCTGTATAACACACACGTCACAACGTACGATATGCGAGTGTATATAGGTATACGTAGGACCCATTTACCCATTCCGAATTATTATTATTATTATTATGATTATGATTATTGTGACGACTGGGACGCGGAAATCCCCGACCGACAATCGCCCTCGTCGTAAACCTTGGCTTCGTTTATATAATATATATATATAACGCTCGTTGTACTACTGCTGCACCTCCTACTTATTACTACGTGTAGTTGTTATTATTATATTATTGTTGTCGGTTAACTGGTGGCGGGTCCGTGACGACCGCGGTGACGAAGACGCGTGTGTGTGATTATATCGAGTCGCCTCAATAAACTCCGCGCCGCGGCAACCGAACTTCCGGTCTCTCGGGGGGTGTGAACGCGTTCCGGTACTCTAGCAGTATATTGTATATTATGCATATAACGTCAGGGGAGAAAGACGTCGGGAAACTTCGGGTGGGGGGGAGGTCATTCGAACGAGCTCTAGCTGTTCTCGACCTTATTGCGGACGATAATTTTCGGTTTTACCCTGTTTATCACATAATATTATTTCCGAAAACGCCGGAGCTGTAGAAAAACCGAGTACGATAATTATGGGAGAGCTCATTGGAATTTCCTTCGAAACCGTTTCTCACCCTTAGACTTCGTATTGTTCAAACGATACTAAAAAGTCTTTATAAATACGTTTGACGAAATTGTATTTGTAGACAGCTGATATAGCTTATTATAGGACTCAAGAGACACGAATATAAGGTTCAGTATCACTTATTAATAAGACTCAAAACCGTCCAAACGTATCCGAGTACAAAAAAAAAAAAAAACCTAGACATACTTTGCACCATGAGTATTCTTCGCTCATTGGGTCAGACACTCTTGGTGAGTGTGTTGAAAATGACGACTATAAATGTTCTTTATATTATCAAAATTCTTCGCTCAGAATCGTATTATTGAAGAAATGATTAATCGTTTCTTTAGAATTCAACACACCCATCGAGAGCGTCTGATTCGAAGAGTGAAGAATACCCATGGTACGAAGTATATCCGGTTTTATTTTCTAAACTTTACTTTACTGTACTGTACTTAAATTTACTTATAAAGTTTGGATCGAAAAAAGATGATTTCTGTGTCTCTTTTATCAAGTTTTTGGGGTAGTTTTTCTTAAATTTTAATAAAACAATTGTGAATTTCTAAAAATAACCTATCTTTAGTACCATCTTGAGACAAATCCGGTTTCAAAAATTGCTATTCGAAACTTTTGGACAAGTATTTCTATACGAAAAAATGTACACACAACAAAAAAATTAAAAATAATAAATTAAAAATACGCATCATTGAAAAAACACTAAAATTTTAAATTGCTCTCCTATAATTTTATGAATTAGTTGTTACGTTCCTCTAATACTACAAACTCAGTGTATATAAATATATATATATATATATCCTAAAACAGAGACAATGGAAAGACAAAGAGAAAAACGTTGAAAATCTAAAACTAATGTTTTTCAGTATTAATCATGTTCCTAGGACGTTTTATTTTGAGATATTTCCTGACGACTGATTGACTTATATATATGATACGTGTTTCATACACGTCCTTTTTCGTTCTCCTTCGGTCGAAATTTCTTTGCGTAAACCAAAATTTAATTATTCATCCCCGATACGTCCGCAATGGTGATTTCTTGTATAACGCGTGTTCACTACTATTCCGTGTCTCCACTGCGTTACAACACGTGTTATAAATAAAACAGACGACGACAAAAACCTTGCACGCGCGCGAATTCCAGTCGAATCGGGTGGAAAAAAAGAACAAAACGAACGGACAGACTCGCGCGCGAAAACTTTATAATTAATAATAATCCCGATGACGTCATGACGTTATTTTTAAAGTTTTTACGATTTTAACCCCATGCATAGGTATACTGTACGGATGCTGCACCTAAGACACGTGGTTTTACGGTCGGACAGCGTTATTCGTTTATAATTTTCTTTTTCTCTCGAGACGCAACGTGACGAAAATCCCTAGAGGTGGAGACACGAGAAAAAAACCTAACAGCCGAAAAAAAAAAAAAATGTATTGTTTTTGTGAGTTTTGGATTTTTATTTGAGTAAATTATCTCGTCATGGTTGATATCATACTAAATGTTACGCATAATTTCGGCGAATAAAAAAAAAAAAAATTAACTACTTAACACTGTTATGTAGACTTTCTTAATTAAAACTTTCTTCCCAGTGTCAGAGGAAATTAATCCGTATGATTTACGAGTATAGCAATATCGATCGCTGTATATAGCTATATGACCCACCTAGAGTATTGATTTCACTAACTCGAAGACTTAACCTACTTCAATTACGTCGAATTTTTATTCGATTTTAATTTTGATTTTCCTACAGGACACGATTAATCGAAACACGCGTCTTTGTGCCAACTGTCAGCGATACATAATAAATTAGGATTGGTAGATTTCAAAATTCAAAATTGGGGACAAAAAAAAAAAATGTTTTTAGTTAATAATTTCTATATCGATTTTTTTTTATATTTGAACAATATTTCAACAGCATAGGTTATTAACAAACATATACTAAATTAAGTACAAACCAAACATTTTTAATAAAATTCTAAAAAAACATCTTTACGCTCTTTTGGCAATACCTCGCATTAGCCAAAAGAAATAAATTTATAAAATAAATATCACATTAATTTTATAAAAAAAAAAAAAAACAACTATTATGGATACCTTGTACATATTATTTTAATCCTACAAAACTAATATTGGTCGTTGAAGTTCATGATCATGGTGTATCATAATATTTATTAGAAAAATTAACATCTTTTAACAGTGACTGATATCCTAAGGGTCAAAGGGATATTATATTTTATTGTAAGAGTAATTTTTTTTGAAAAACGGGACATTTTGGTGTCCCGCGAAGAGAGTTGTCGGGACAACGGGACGTCTAGTTAACATACATGACGTTCCGGTATTGTACGCGGACGTGGTTTAGCAACCCTATTAAATTAATATACGTATATGAGAAAATTATTACCGATAGCGGTGGTACAGGGTGGAAACGTATCGACTTTGTCAACGGTCGGCCAAATGTTATTTATTTTATTTTACATCGCCCGAAGTCCTCCCTGCGTCTGCCCAGCGTGATCGGCTCCTTGCTGCACTTTCCGAAACACGCGAGTACGATGATTACAATAGCAATGATTTAGTATCAATCAAATTTTAATTGAAAAATAAATTTTAGAATAATTAGACGAAGGATTATTGATTTATACAGAGCTTTGCTTGACATGATAAGCAACAAAAGTCTGTTTTAAATCGTAGGAATATTAGTAAATTTTTGGTATTATTATTATTTTTATAGATACGATTAAAAGTAATAAAATATTTTTAAAAAAAACAATAAATACATTATGATTATAATATGAACACTTGTATGTGTAATAAATTTATGATCGATTAAAAATTAATAAATACTCGATTTTAAAACGAAAATTTTACCAAGAAACGAGTACTTACAATATATTTAATGAATAGATGAAAAAAATCTTATTTTGTAAAGTAAAAACAAATAAAAAAGAGAAACAATAGTCATCTGTGAAATATTATATTTGGAATCGTCAACAGTGAAAATTAAATAACCTTCTTTCGATGATTGCAAATATAGAAAATAATACAATTTAAACTCCCTGTTAGAGCCCACCGAAATAAAAGGCCCCCTGATTATCAAAAATGCCCTCAACGGGGGTGTTAGCGCACGTGTTGGGAACCGGTGGGCTTTTGAATAATAAATTGTGTATACTAATTAAATTTCTTACGTAAACTCTTTTCGGTTGCGCAATGGTGTTGCACCCGAAAACAGGGTAAAAGAAACCCCTCCCCCCAAAACTCAACATATAAACGATAATATTAATTGTTTGTGATTTAATCTACACACACATACACACAATAAAAACGTCATTATTATTGTCTTACACGCCGAAAACCGTACTACGATAATAATAATAATTCAACACGGCGAGGTCGCATGAGGTCAATGGGTCCAGGTAATAAATGAAAATAAAAAGTGGTAATAAAAACGTATACTAAAAAAAACACGTTTTTAAACGTGATCCTTAAAAAAAAAAAATCACGCGTGGCTTATGCGACGGCGGCAAACCCTTTAATCCAATTACTGGGATGTTCTCACAGTCGGAAAAATGTTCTCAACACATTTTCGAAACACACACACACACACACACGAGCGGAATACGCGAGAAGTGTTTACGACGTAGCTGTTGTGGTTTGTAATTGTATAAATTTGAGTCAACGAAGGGTGGTGACGATTACAGTGTGCTCATAGTTATTCCTCCTCGTAAAACAATAGGTACGACCAGTCGTTCTGACGTGCAACCCGTGTGGGTACTACTGCAGGGTACGCGCACTTCGAGTGTCGTTTCATACCGCCCCAACGACGAGCAGAGATGACTGAAAAATTATTTAAATGAATATTATAAAGATACATATTTTGTTTTTTTTAGAATGTGTTTTTGCAATGATATATATTTATCCTTATTGCTAAAACATTTCTCATATTATTAACTATCTATACTTTAATTTTCTAAAATTCTGGATAAAAAAAAAGAGTTTCTGAGTGGTTTTTTAAAATATTTTTGTTAACATTTCCCGAATTTTAAGAAAACTATTGAGAATTTCGAAAAATGACCTCTTAAAAGTATCATTTAGAGACAAATTTCAGTTCATAAAGTTAGACAAGTATAACTATACGAAAAAGTGTTTACAGGAACAAAATGAAAAAAAGTTTGGACAGACTTTGGATAATGGATATTCTTCGCTTTTCGGATGGAATATCCTTAGTGGGTGTATTGAATTTAAAAAGAAAATGATAAATCATTTCTTCAATAAAACGATTCTGAGCTAAGGTTCAGTGATAATAATTACTACATTACTCTGGTTGCTATGCTTATCATGATTACCACATGATCGACATAGTTATCGTAATTGCCATGGTTACCAAAGGTGGATAAGGGGCCGACGTCTAAAGGGTCCGGGGATTCACGGCGTCAAGTGTAAACCCTTTGAAATAATGCAAATTTTGAAAAATTCTGAGTTTAAAGTACCATCTAGAATCTAATTAACATCATTGCAAAAACACTAGCTTCTCCGCTCCACTTAGAATTTAAAATGCCAACATACTTTGCACCATGGGTAAATTATTTGCTCCTCGGGCGAGATACTCCTGGTGGATGTGCTGAATATTAAAGAAACAATAAATAATTTATTCACCACTAATACTTCCTCTGCTTTCGGTGCTTCGGCTAGTATACCAATTAATTTTATATTGTTAATTACCAATTTCTTGTCATTAACTTTAATGTCATAATAACGATTTCTACCGCGGTATATCATATTATCTACTACGGATTTAATAATTTTTTTTTTCAACGATTCACTTATCTCTCGTCACCCGTGGCAGTCGCTGCACGATATGGAGTACTATTACTCGAACACCTCTAGGCGCATTTGATTATTATATTGTATTATACAGAGATGAACGCGCCACGAGTGAGTAACATTATGGTCGTCGGCACGCGTATATAATAATAATAATAATAATACAACGCGATAAGTAGTGTACACCGGCCGTATCGCGATTTACACAATATTCCGCGTCTAATGAGTGTCAGTGGCTCCGTAGGAAAACCGTGCGAGCGTATCTTCAGGGATATCTCACTCATTAAGAAAATTACAAAAGTCAAAAAAATAAAAACAACAGAAAAGTCGTAAAAAAAAAAAAAAAACGCCTTGGTTTCACGGTCAACGCGGTTCGCTCGTGGATCAAATGTACACCCATCACTGCTTCGGCCACGATCATCGCACACGCGATAGATTACACCTGTATGTAATAATACACAGTTGTTACAGAAATAATCTTTTTTTTTTTTTTAATTCGTCCGCTAATGAACGAGCACTGCGTTTTTTTTCACTAGTAACGACGTGAAATACAATAGGTACGTAATATATTCGTATTATCACGCGGCGTGTACAGGTGGTCTGTCGTCGTTGTAGTGTTGATACCACGTGCGCGGGTGAAAAACATTGTTAAGTTTCGGGCTGGGGGGCGCTTTGGCGATAAATTATCGCCCCCGGCCGGGAGCCTTCGAATAAAATAAAATACGCGTTTTCCATTGTTCCCGAAACGAAATTCCGCTGTGATAACGATGGTCCGTTCTCATTGGTCCGTTTCGCCCAACACTGCAAGCGTCCGGGGGACACAACGATCGGCGAATGCAATTTTTTATTTATTTTTTTTTATTTATTCGGAAAAAAACAAACACATTATTATACATTCAAAATTAATCTAATATTAAACTGAATTAAAACTAAATCTAAAAACAATGTATTTACATTGAATTAATTAATCCCAAGCTAAGCTTGTGGCGGGAAAAATGAGTTAAATATATTCAGTACAATTTTATGAAATTTCGAATTTAAATATTATTTTTAAACATACCAGACAATATAGTACAAAATTCAAATATGACACAATTACAAATCAAGTAATAACCAGTTAACAATAATTTTTTTTTGTTTGACAAATAGTTGATTTTATTACTTACATTATAGAAAATACATTTTTTGATAATTGGTGGCATTTTATTAAAATTAGTTGGACCTAAGTAATCCACAAATTTTTTTCCTATACTCTTTTTTGTGTACCATACAAGCATGACATATGCCCTATTGTTATGCTTTATGTTATCAATTTGTTTTTCACCATTTTTACCAATTTGAAACATAATAGAAAACTGAAAAATAAATTATCGCATACAATAGTTTTTCGTGTTGACAAAACCGTTTTGTTTGTGTTAATAACACTATATAGACAAATATGTAATGTGTGATCAATCGTTATCATAGCCGTAGAAACAGCTTTCTACAGCCGTAGATACGGTGAAGGGGGGAGGAAATGGTCTTTTGTAATTGCATTTCAACATGTACAACAGCTGATACGTCTCGACAATAATATTTTCAAATGAAGTCATTGAATCGAAAAAATATACACGAAGCCAATTTTAAAAAAGCCGGATATACTTCGAATCGCGGATATTCTTTGGCCTTCGGGTCAGATACTCTTAATGGGTGTGTAGAATTTTAAAGAAACAATAAATTTTCTTCAATATGAACGAAGGAATTTACTAATATAAAGAACTATCATAGTCGTCATTTTCAATACACCCACCAAGAGTATCTGACCCAAAGAACGAGGAATATCCGTAGTACGAAGTATGTCCGGCTTTCTAGTCTATATTTTACTTTTTTTTTATCTAATGAATAAAGAAAAGAAATAAAATTTAACAAGAAAAATAGTGATAGAAAAATGTCCAACATTTTTTTTCACGCTTTCAAAATTTTTTTAAGCCAAAATGTTTCTTATATTATTGTTTATCTATGTTTAAATTTTCATAAAGTTTGGATCAAAAAATGATGGTTCCCGAGTCGTTTTTGTAAAATTTTGAGTAATTTTCGCTTGAAAAAAAAAAAATAATAATAATAAATAAATACATAAATGAAGAATCGAGAAATTCCAAAAATGACCTCTTTAAAATACAAAGTAAATCTGATTTCAAAAAATTGCTGATCGAGTTTTTTGGATTAGTAGATTTATACGAAAAAGTATTCACGGGAAATGTAAAAACACTAGCTCCATCAATTTGTTCAGAATCTAAAATAAAATACGATTATTTTTGGGGTATGAAATTAAAGATGAACTTCAAACTACTTTGGAAAAAAAAATGGTGATTATATACGTGACTATTCAAAATAGCAATCGAAGAAAGTGGTCCAGCAGATATGAAAAAAGATGACGTAACTTTATTTCAGATCTACTTTAGTTGTTTAATGAGAGGCATTACGTTTTTATTATTTAATTTAAATGTATGAAAACTGCTTATTGAGTGTTAAAATATTAATGATTTATTTATTATTAAAAAAAAAAAAAAACATAATTTTACAAAACATTTAAGTCATTTTGACACTTTTGTGTGTGCGTGTGCCCGTACCTGTTTTTTTTTTTTCTAGGTCATCCATTAATAATTGTTACAGTTATGTTAATAGCTGTAGTTATGCGGCGCTGTCTGCAGTTCAACGATCGTGAGGATTAGGGAACTTTTTCGATTAATCGGCATGTGAAGTCACACATTGAATACTCTTTGTTGTTATTATTATTATTATTATTATATTATGGTGATGGGCCACCTTGTTTTACATACGTAACCGTATCGCAACTACCACGTGTACGTTTAAGTGAACAAAAAAAAAAAAAAAAAAAAAAAAAATGTAAAATAAATTTATAATTTCGACCCCTATACTACCCGTTAGAATAACTGATATTTGTATATATTATAATAATAATATTATTATTATTATTATTATTATTATTATAATGATACGTTGTGTTACCGAATCCAGTTGACGCACCTGTGCGAAATATACGCGTGTAAACAACACAGCAGACGCGCACGCAGTCAAACAATCCGCACAGGTGAGAGACGACCCCGGGGGGAGGGTCTGTGATTTGTAATTCTAATTGAAATCTATCGGGCGAGCCGTTATTAAAAATTCACCCCGACACGAGTATTGTTGTGTGTCTGTGTCTGTGTTTACTAGCGCGTTTTTTTTTTTTTTTTTTTTTTTTTGTCACCGCACACGTCCTATATTCCGATCGAACGCGATCGATCGTGTCACCCAAACACTTATTATTGAGAAAAAAAAATACCGTTTTTCCACTTCCCTCCTCCCTCCACACCACTGCTACCCCACGTTTGTTTATTATTATTATTATTATTGTTGTTGTTGTCGGGTTTTTTTTTTTTTTCTTCTTCACCGAAATCGTTTCGCACTCACCGATCACGGTAATAAGGGGGTGAGAAAAAAAAAACTGGAAATAAAAGATTAGATTCTACGGTTTTGTGTAGTAATCTCAACGCCGCCGCCGCCGTGACCTACCTGCGCGCGCCAAACGGTGCCCACGAGTCTGCAGCCGCCGTGCCATTAACGTGTTTTATTTTTTTCCCCCTCGAGGAGGTGTTTCGGAAAATTAATAATCCTTCACCGCAGACAAATAGATCCTTCGATGCTGTTGTTCTAACCCGCGTCCGACGAAACGGTACACTGCACGCGCGTGTGAACTAGCCCACCGCATCGATCGTTTTGGGTTTTTTTTTTGGTCGTTTAACGAAAATAAAAACTAAATTAAACGACACGGACCCCGCGATCGGTTGTTGTCTCGTAACACTAAATTGATTGGACGCGAAGCAGTATATTATTATTATTATTATTATATTTATAGAAGTGATAAATCATCGATAACACATCGCATCGTTGACGTTGAAATAAAAAATGTAGTTTCAATAGGGAAAAAACGAGCGTCGCGTGAATTCCATGTTCATGTGTGTGTGTGTGTGTACATAAAACACATTATATTATTATTATTATATATTGTTATTTTTTTTATATAATTGATTACTTTTACGATCGTTGTGCACATACTACGTACAATAGGTATTTATTATGTAAGTATAGGTACACCTACGTTTGGGAAAGAAAAAAAAAACGATGTTTTGATTTCACAACGAGTATTTTTATGATATTATTAAACTAGTTCTGTACCTATCCAACCATATGCGTGCCAGTGGGGGGCTCAAGCCCCCGATATATTTTTAAACCCCTAAAAAAACCGTTTGTGTTATCGCCGACAGTGAAACGCTCTCATTCAAAATAGGTGGTGCCCTTTTTCGGACCAAATTCATTCACTGTGCACCCTGCCCCCAAAATGAATTTTTTTTCAAAGCTAAAAATAAATGTCATCGACCTAATTATAAGATACATTTTCAAATTAAAAAGAAATTTTGAAAAAAATATAAACGTGAATAATATAATTAATGACTGATTGTACCTGGTTTCTTAACAATGTCCCGGTTTTATTATGGGAAATTTTATTAGAGTCGGAGGTTAGGTTCAGCATTGAGGCGGTTGCAGTATTTAGTGCTAGTAGCAGTGTTAGCTGAAAATTCTGACTCAGATAAATACATTTTGACGGAGGATGAGATTAGTAATTTCGCTTAAACCTTATTATTTTTCAAATTTAACCAGAATTCTACATACGAAATGCTATTGAAAGAAAATTTTGGCATCGGGTTTGAAGTTGAGTAGCTCAAATATTTGTAATCAGCTGAAAGCTAAGCGTAAGGGTTTTGTACTATCTAAAAAAGGATACCATTCATAGTATTTTACAACACCCTTCGAGCTGGGGGGGGACAAAATATAATCACATTAAATTGTAAATATATATTTTCTTTCGAGACCCGGTGCTCTTGAAAAATACTTGCGGTGCCCTTAGGGCACCGCGGTGCACAGTTTTGGAACCACTGAAATAGATCATAAGCTTTTCATAAGCCCATAAATTTACTTCATTGATCAGAGGTAAGAAGAAACTCTTTTGACCGAGTTTCGTTACCGACAACATCGTAATTTAAATAATTTATTTTTACATTTTAGGCCGTTTTATAATACGAGTATATTATTGTGTAATATATTAATAAATATTGTGTAATATTTATTAATATATTATTTCGTTTCAGGTAACAGATTAAACTGTCAAATTTTTTAATCTAGGCATCTCGTTACCTATCGAATGAAACATTTAAGGAACTTCGTTTCTTAGAATTTTCATAATTAATTTTTATTTATATTTTCTTTATAATAAAAAATTATAAGTATCTAAGATGCGAATCTCCCGATTATAATCGGCCAAGCCCGTGACTCGACCGTTTAAATTATGATATTTGCCATTTATGATGATAATATTATTATAAATTACAAAACGTGTCCACGCGCAGAAAATCACGAATTCGAGCCAAAATAAAAACTCTTCGAGGTGATCGGTTGGTGCAGCATTTTCAAAAAAATTATACGGTTTTTTTTTTTTTCACTACCTATATTCATGAACCGAATAATCCGAGTTCAGCTATTACTCGCCGACGAAGAATGCCCATGGTAACCTTAATCCGTAATCTGGTTTAAAGTTTATTCCGTCAGACACGTGAGCGCTTGGACATTATGTCAGATTATTCACAGCATCAAAAAAAAAAAAAAAAAAAAAACAGTGACTTTTATAATTCCGGTACGTCGTGAGAATTTTGATAGATCACGTGTTGGATTCACTATCGCGGTCAACGCGTCATGTGTCATGACGACCCGTTCGCCGACTCGAAGGACAGATAATAATGAATACTAATTATCGTACACGTGTATTATGTACTTTCTTTGAGTAATACTTACTAGTTCGTGAAATACGATTCAAGTTCGAAAGTGAAAAAAAAAAAATCCGGACATACTTCACACCACGGATGTTCTTCGATCCTAGGGTAGGATTTGGAGGATGTCTAAAATTTTAAAGAAATTTTACGTTATTTTTGCAATGAAAAGATTTCGAGTGGAACTTTGGTTTATTCGAAACAAATTTATTTAAAAACGATAAAATTTGTTGTCGAAACAAATTTTTTTATAATATATTCGATCAGTTCTATATATTATATTCTATACATCACTATTGACCGAAAAAAAAAAAAAAGCCGGACATACTTCGCACGATGGGTGTACTTCGCACGACGTGTGGTATTCTCTTGACGGGCGTATTAAATTTTAAAAAAACGATAAATCATTTCTTCAGTAAAACGAAGGAAGTTAATAATATAAGAAAAAAAAATGTTCGGAAAATGTCCAAAATTTTTTTTCACATCTTCAAAATTTTCTTGCGCCAAGATCTCTTTTATTGGATTTTCTATCTATGTTTAAATTTTCATAAAATTCTGATCAAAAAATGATGGTTTTCGAGTTGTTTTTGTCAAATTTTGGGTAGTTTTTTCCAAAAAAACCATTGAAGAATTGATAAATTCAAAAACTGACCTCTCTGAAGTACAATTTAGAGGTGAATCTGATTTCAAAAAGTTATTAATCGAAACTTTTGGACAAGTATTTCTTTACGAAAAGTTGTACACAGAAAAAAAAATAAATAAATAAATAAACATCATTGTAAAAACACTAGCTTCTTCACTTCATTCAGAATCTAAAACAAGTTTTTGACTATAAATAATTATTTTATAATAGAAAAATAAAATTTTCACAAATTAAAAGTGTTCTTACGCCAAAACATTAATCATATTATTATTGTCTATCTTTCTTAAAATTTTCAAAAAGCTTGGATTAGAAAAAAAATTGTTTTTATCAAATTTTTGCTAGTTTTTCCCTTGTATCTCTCACAAATATCATCTGGAGCAGCCATACACAACCTTTTTTATTTTACTTTAACCACATTCCCCAAGTTGAAACAATGGCTGCAACAATAGCTAGTAATCTCAAATGTATAATTGAAATGTGTTTCTTATAATATTTATGAAATGTTGTCTTTTTTATGCCGAATTGATGAAATTTTTTAGGGCCACACAGAAAGGCTGGGGGCAGGCCACATGTGGGCCTCGCGGGCCTCAGGTTGAGTATGGTCTAGAAGTAAATTGAAATCTGAAAAGTAGCCGGTCAAAACTCATGGACATGTATCTCCATATGAAAGAACGTTTACAGAAATAAAAGAAAAAAAGTAAAGTAAAGTAAAGTAAAAAATTAAATGAGAAAAAAAATTAGAAAATGTTCAAAATTTTTTTTTCACATTTTCAAAATTTTCTTGCGCCAAAATGTTTTTCATATTATTGTCTACCTACTTTCAAATTCTCATAAAGTTCGGATTAAAAAAATGATGATTTCGAGCATTTTTTTTGTTCAAATTTTGGGCAGTTTTTTTCAAAAAAAAAAAAATGAAGAATTGAGAAATTTAAAAAATAACCCCTTTAAAGTACCTTCAAGAGGCAAATACGGTTTCAAAAAGTCACTGATCGAGTCTTTTGGACAAACAGATCCATACAAAAAAGTGTTAACAGAAAAAATAAATAAACATCATAGTAAAAACACTAGCTTTTTCGCTTCATTCAGAATCTAAAAGTAAATATATATGTATATTATATATAAACATCATAGTAAAAACACTAGCTTCTTCACTACGCTCAGAACCGAAAAAAGGATGTTACGAGATATTGTTTTAAACCACGAAAATATTCTAATGATATTGCGGTACGAGTTGTAAACGCGTTCTCCCACAAAACCAACGCGCTGTGTGTTAGGTGTTATCACGATAACAATAATAATGTTATGTTCATTGTCTCGGAACCGCAGAGTCGAATCGTCCGGCGCGAAAGCAAAAATAAAACATTCGATTTGAAAGATAAAAATAAAAACATTCGTGAGACGGTCGAACGCCGTTTTCCCATGGCTTGTTAATTATTATTGCACAGTTTTCGGGTAAATACAACATAATCAGTGCGATCGTTAAAAAAAAAAAAAAAATGTATAACCGATCTTGATATTTTAATTACTTCATATTTTTATGTTATGTTCATAATTATTAATTCGAACGAGGATTTAAAACACGTTTATGACGTTCCTATTATTCATATTATAAACATACTTGTGACTGCGTATCGCGTATATTGTGCGTAGTTATTGTTTTTTTTTTTTTTTTTTTTTAATTGCTATCCAAGGAAACTATTTAATTCCGGTGCCAAGCTTAACTAATTTGCCGGATTTTTTTTTTTTTTTGAATAAGTACATTCAATTGCGGAAACTACTTACACACAGATCAGTCGTTCCAAAAAGCGATCTAATCGTGAATTTCAGAGGTCGAAGAATGTGCTCGAGTTTTATTTTGACAATTAAAACAATTTTATAAGTTAATAGTAAGAGCTTCTAATATCAATTGAAGTTTCAGTTGAGGTTTAATAGAGATTACACAGCCTATAAGCGTTACCCAGGAAACACCACGAGGAGATTGGCTGTATAGTTTCCCAAAAATAGTTTGTTTGGCTAACTTTACAAACTGTTTGTTTTTAATTTTTTTTTGTATTATTTTAAGCATAATAGCTACAGTAACGATCCCACACGTGCCGTATATTATGTAATAATCAAAACACCAATAATATGTTATTGTCTTAATATTCTTATTCTAAGTAATATATTTTCCTCATTAAAAACAATATATCACTGTATCTCTGTATCACCACTACAATACTAACGTCACCTTATTTGGCTCTCCTTGAAATTGTATAAAAATACTTGTATTGCATTTATTGTATTTTAAATGGAAAACAATACTTCCACGAACACACACGCCATATCGAGCCAACAATCTATTTTCAAAATAGAATCGAGGGCATTTCTCATGATGACGTCAATGGCAGGGTATAAAGGAGCCCAGGAGCCCAGGACAGAGCAGACGCTTTCCGACAGACATCTTATCCAGACACACGGACTGAGCTTTACGTTCTCTGGTAAAATTCGTCTGATTTTAAAACTGTATACCATATTTTTGTAAACTGTTATATATGTTACTTGTGATTTTTGTTTTGTTAAGTATAAAGACAAGTGTGTTTTCTAAATTAAAATCGTTGTTCTTTATTTTAAAAACACCTTTTATTCTGAGAAAGATTCACTTTATACATTTAGTATAGTGTGGATCTTTACACTACTAATAAAATTGCTTATAAAGTTAGTTTTGTCTTACATATATTATTTAAACTATTATATTATGTAAGATATTATGTAATGTTAGACAGGTAAAAATGTATGACATACATTTTTTATAAATTCTAAACGTGAGATGGTTTGATTTTGATGTTTGAATAATCCAAAGATCAAAAATAATTTGGTTGAAAGCAGCAGGTAAAAAGTATAAATATTTGGGACTCAGTTTACCGGGTAGATTAATATCAGTGGGACTGATTGATAAATTTGACCTAATGGTTCGGGACTTAATTTACCTAGCCTTGTCTACGGGACAAAACTGCTTAGGAACATTTGACTGAGACGTTTCTCTAAATTGCAAGACAAACAACAGATCAGTATTCACATATTATTAGTAAAGCAAACAACGTCATTTTTCGGTTGGATCTAAAACAATGCTTTCTGCGTACATAATATTGTTTTACACTTCAAAGACAAAATTTTATTTTGAACTTTTTCCATCTTTTGTTTTTTTAATCTTAAGAATTATTTATTATTATTATATAAAAGCACTAAAAGCACTTAGTGTGAAATCGAAGATTTCAAAATATTATACTTGGAAATTTTATTTCTGCAATATTTCCTAGAATTCATTTCACGTATATCGTCATAGATATTTATTATGAGCGTTCAATAAATATTTTGATCCCGATGTAGAATTTGAAAAGGAAGATATTAGTTTTTAGTTATTAGTATTAGGGTATATTTGGACCAATAATACACAGCATAAAAAAAAATTATAATTTTATTCGGCAATACTTTGATGACAAATCAACGTTTTCAAAAAAATGTCGACTTTTTACATTCTTAGAGTCATTGAATTATAATAAATAAATTGAAATTAAATACCTTTTTGATTTTTTACATTATTCAAATGATATTTCGATAGTTTTTATGGCGTTTAAATCAGGGCCACAATTATTGAAAATCGTCAACGTATGTTTAGTGGTTTTTATTTATTTTTTTAAATCGTAAATGAAATTCTGTCGTAAAGAGAATGGTGGTGCCTCTGAAAATGTGCTATTGCAATTTTCAAAATATCAAAACACCAAATTATTCTAAAACAAAAAACAAAAACAAAAAAATGCAGTCTACGTAATTCCTTATTAATTCTTCGCACAAAATTGTTACGTCCTCTGACACACGACGGTTGACGTCTAGATTATTGACATTATATTAACACATCAATATTATTATTATTATTATGCGTTTTACCTTCAGCAGTTCTCTACGCATTGTGTGCGCAGTGTATAATACACGTATAATAAAACCATTTAATATTATAATTTAATTATACACCTCTCGCGAGCGATTAAAATTATATGTCTTTATTACGATAATCACTGATAGCCATTGTTAAAAAAAAAAAAGAAAAAAAATCGTAATAACGGTCGATACGATACTCTATTCGATTTAGAAACAAGTGTAGGCTTAAAAATCCATTAGCTCGTATGTGTGTGTGTGTGTGTGTGTGTGTGTGTGTGTGTGTGTGTGTGTTTGTGTGTGTGTGTGTGTGTGTGTGTATCTATACCGACAGACGTAAGTAAAACATTATGATTATTAATGTTTTAATTACCGTGTCAATAATATAATGATGTCGTAACTGTTATAATATCGTTATCTGTGCTGTGATCACTATGTATATAATTATTATTATTATTATGTATATATGAAACCAAAACTATGTTGAACGGTGGTCAAATGTGCAGAGATGGATAGGGGAGAAAGATTAACCCCCAAAAATTAGGCACTGATAATTTTTTTTAACTGCTTTAATCAAAAACACTCTTCGATCTGCTCATTTACTATTTCATAGTGTAAAAAAAAGTCAAAAACAGCACTACGATTTACCTTTTTTTGAATTTTCAAAATAAATGTCAACATATTTTAATTTTAATAAGGATTAAAAAACTTCTGAGACATGCTGTACAACAAATTATTTTTGTGTACGTAGGACATTCACAAATCGACAACGAATAGTGAGAC